>JAVJIF010012049.1:0-101900 GCA_038442645.1 Agave tequilana | reverse complement strand
GGAATTCCACCATCATTTTCTGAAACTTCTTCCAGTCAGTATCCTTTCATTGTAAGGTAGCAAGGTATTAAGCAAAAGTTCTTATTTTACAAGTTATATAGGAGAGAAAAACTTCCGTATCACCATCCAAAACTTGCTCTTGAATCTCTGCTACAGTCTCTGATAACAATGAAAAAGATCTGCAAGATCCATAAATATTTTCGTTTTAACTCCAAAGAAATATTTATAAATTAGCTCTGTCAGACTGGATTGTCAAAACAGTTCGACAAAAAGCAGGGAAGTTATGGAGTAACAGACAGGAAAGCACAAGAAATTCCTCTCTTCAACTCATATTTTGTATATAAGTGGGTGCAAATTAGAGTTTCTTTAACTGTCAGCAGGGGGGCTTGCAAATTTGTTCAGTACAATTAAATATGTGGTTGGACACGTGCAGCGTGATTGAGTGCTTATTACTTCACGAGAAACTGACTTCCGTCAACTTTATTTCGGAAATTTATGAATGCAGCAAAGCCTGGATGCGAACAAATGAGAAGGAAAAACTTCTTCGTAACAGATTCAGGCTAAGCACTGCCATCATACAATCTAGGACCTCAATAACCTCTAAAGGTTCATGCGAGAATCATAGACGCCACTCGTATCTTGAACACATTGATAACAATCTGTTCGCAGATTACCAGTAAAACCATACCTTTGGAGGAAGTGGAACCACAATCCATCGATCACGAGCTAGTTTTCTTTTGAACGTGTTGCTATACTTGCATCAGACTGGACACCCCATAGCAGGTAAAGATCACGAAGGAATTCCTAGAAATTCACACAATTGGCAGCTCAACAAACGCACGCGAACCTTTATTAGATGGCCTTGTGCATAACTTTTGCCAACTCCGCATGGCGTGTGGGATAACAAAAAAAGCGAGCGCAGTAACATTGATCTGGTGGGCTCCCTGAATTTCACCTACAAGAGTATTTCCAGTTTAAACGGTGTGAAGGGAACAAGAAGTCTAAACTATTCATTTTGAAAATTTTCTTCTGAAGAAGCTCTTAAACTCCATTCTGCACTGCACTAAAACACGCTGGATTACACTAGACAACAAAGCGAAACCAATCCACAGGAAGCCAGTGCATTACAGAATCTCATAACCACCACAATTTATTAAGAAACTGATACATGCAATAAAAACTAAAATTAAATATATAATCCTAGCACATTCTGTGATTTCTAGGATCAATCTGACAACTAATCAATATCACTGAAATATGTGAGCCAATAATCAAGGCACGATCCAGCTACGCCCATTCAAGTTTGTTAGAGTTTGTTAGATAATTGTAGGATTTGATGGCATCATTTTAGTTAAGTTTGTTGAGGTTTGATTTGATGGCATCATTTTAGTTAAGATTGTGATTTGATGGCATCATTTTACCTAAGTTTGTTGAGGTTATGAAGGCTATTTAAAGGGCCAAGTAGCTGTATTTATTTTACAGTGAATGGAAAATAAAAAAAAAAAACCTGAAGTTTCTTTCCCCTCAAAAATTAGTTTACCTCTCGTTCCCAGTTTGCTGCTACCGATCCTTTGCAGGTCTCGAAGCTGCTCGAAACCAACATCTGGTTATCAGAGCTGCCGGTTAATGCCCAAATACCTTCGTCTCAATACCATGGCGAGATTTTAGGTCCTCATCCTCGACAGCACAAACAACAAAGGAGGGCGGAATCACTCTTCATTACCCAATGCTAACCCCGACAAACTACTCCACCTGGGCCATTAAAATGGAAGTTTTCATGGAGGCTCAGGGAGTTTGGGAGGCAGTCGAACCTGCGGCAGGCGTGGCCGTGGACAAGAAGAAGACTAAATTGGCATTGGCATGCATCTTCCAGCAGTTCCAGAGGAGATCTTGTTACAGTTGGCGAAGTACAAGACATCCAAAGAGGCGTGGGAAAACTTGAAGACAATGTACCAAGGAATTGATCGCGTTAAGAAAGAGCGCGAATTCAGACCCTGAAGAGCGAGTTCGAGACCCTACGAATGAGGGATTCTGAGTCCGTTGATGAGTTTGCAGGGAAACTCACAACCCTGGCAAGCAAGATTCGAGGGCTTGGAGAGAAGATGGATGACGACGTGATCGTCAAGAAGGTACTTATATCTGTGCCTAACAAATTTTTGCAGGTAGTAGCCGCGATTGAACAATTCGCGGATGTTGAAACAATGCCAGTGGAGGAGATCATTGGCCGCCTCAAAGCTTACGAGGAGCGCATACGTGGGAGAGATGAAAGCAGCGGAAGCCAACTCTTCTCCTGACATCGACTCACTGAGTGGCAAGCAAAGAAGAAGAAGAATAGACAGACTGAAACCTTCGTCGAACACCCAAGCAAAACAACTCGACCAATCGAGGGCGTGACAACTCTCTCGGTTCGAGTCGTGGGCACGGAAGAGGAGGTCGAGATGGCCAGAGAGCAGCCCCTTAAGAAGGTGATGGAGGTTCGTGATCAACCAACCATAACAAGTCAAAGTTCAGATGTCATTACTGCCAACAAAGTTGGGCACTTCGCGTCGGAGTGTTACAGCCGACGCAGAAGACGAGAGGAAGCCAACTTGGCTCGAGCACAAGATGAAGAGGCCGCGTTGCTTCTGGGTGAGACTCAGGAGGAGTCTCCAGGGGTGATCATGCTTAACGAAGAAAAGATCATACCCAATCTATGTGCTGCAGATGAAGCACAAGTCGACTCAGACATGTGGTATCTCGACAATGGCGCGAGTAATCACATGACGGGCCATCAAAAACAAATTCAAGGAACTTGATCGGAGCATCACAGGGCGTGTCAAGTTTGGTGACGGCTCGACAGTGCAGATCGAGGGGAAAGGCTCGATCCTATTCCAATGCAAGAATGGAGCAACGACTACTTTCCGAGGTATACTTCATCCCTAAACTAAGAAGTAACATTCTAAGCTTGGCCAAATGACAGAGGATGGGAGCAAGGTGGAGCTGTTCGACGACCATTTGAAGGTGTTCGACAAAAGGGGTGTGTTGCTGATGAAGGTCAGGAGATCTGCCAAACCGCCTATACAAGATAGTGCTTCAATCTTGCAAGCCTATTTGCCTGTTGTCTAAGCTTGAAGATTCAGCCTGGCTGTGGCATGCAAGGCTGGGACACACATCAACTTCTTTGCGCTTAAACTGATGGCAGATAAGAAGATGGCCATTGGACTTCCAAAAGTCGAACACCCAAACCAATTGTGTGAAGGCTGCCTCGTCGCCAAGCACGCCCGACTCCCTTTCCCTCAGCAGACGAACTACAGGGCTGAGAGACGTCTGCAACTCATCCATGCTGACTTGTGTGGGCCTATTACGCCCGCAACTGCAGCAGGTAACAGATACTTTCTACCTGTACTCAGTAGGATGTTCATGTAGGTGTTGTTCATGTTAAAAGATAAGAGTGAAGCTTTCAATTCTTTAAGAAGTTCAAATCACTTGTAGAGAATGAGTGATAGCAAGGTGAAGACACTTAGAAATGATCACTGAGGAGAGTTCTTGTCCAGAGACTTCACTAATATTGTGAAGTGAAGGAATTCAACGACACTTTACTGCCCCGTACACGCCACAACAGAAGGGGGGTGGGTTGTAGAGGTCGGAACAGGACGGTGATGGACACGACGAGAAGCTTGATGAAGAGCAAGCAGGTTCCTGCAATATTATGGGGTGAAGCAATCAGACATGCTGTTTATTTGCTCAATAGATTGCCCACGAAGTCTCTCCACGAGATGACACCCTTTGAAGCTTGGCACGGTAAGAAACCAACGTTAATCACTTGAAGTTGTTTGGTTGTATTGCACACATGAAAGCTGCAGGTCCCTATCACAAGAAGAAGTTAGACGATCGCAGAAACCCTCTAGTATACCTTGGTGTGAAAGAAGGTAGCAAGGCTCATCGTCTCCTGATCCTCAATGTGGCAAAGTCCATATCAGTCGGGACGTCGTGTTCGACGAAGCAGGAAGTTGGGATTAGAGCACGCCCGACGGAGCTACTCCAATGAGCTGGGTTGAGTTCTCCATTCAAGTTCCAGTGAGGAAAATGCAACCCAGCCACCACGAAGATCA
Organism: Agave tequilana; assembly: GCA_038442645.1. Lineage (NCBI taxonomy): Eukaryota > Viridiplantae > Streptophyta > Magnoliopsida > Asparagales > Asparagaceae > Agave > Agave tequilana. The sequence goes on along the minus strand of JAVJIF010012049.1, from coordinate 97,809 downwards.
GAGGAGCATCCAGCTGAGAGCGTAGGAGACGAGCTCTCCCCATTGACGCACGGGACATCACCAGCGTCAAGACAGCTTGCTACACCAGAAGTTGAAGGCTCAACTTCAAGTAACACGCCCGCACCAACACCACAATCAAATCAGCCAAGAAGAACCAAATCTCTAGCTGACATCTATGCAGAGACTACAGCAATGTCACCTTACCCAGACATGTTGTACTTGTCGGCTGAAGAACCGGCAAACTATCAAGACGCAGCTCTAGAACGGGAATGGCGTCAAGCAATGCAAGCTGAATTCGAAGCCATCGAGAAGAACCAAACCTGGAGCTCACTGAGTTACCACCAGATCACAAGCCCATCGGACTCAAGTGGTTACAAGGTGAAGAGAGACAACGAGGGGAAGATACTCAAGTACAAAGCAAGCTTGTCGCGAAGGGCTATGTACAAAGACAAGGTGTCGACTTTGATGAGGTATTTGCCCCGGTCGCGAGACTTGATACTGTTCGATTAATTCTCGCCCTTGCAGCTCACCAAGGATGGCAAGTACACCACTTAGACGTGAAGTCGGCATTTCTTAATGGAGATCTCAAGGAGGAAGTGTATGTAGCTCAGCCCGAGGGATTCATTATCAAGAATCAAGAGGACAAGGGTATCGCTTGTCCAAAGCTCTTTACGGCTTACGACAAGCACCAAGGGCTTGGAACCTGTGCCTTGATAACTGCTTGAAGAACCTTGGTTTCATTAAGTGCACCAAGAACAAGCAGTCTACACGAGAAGCAATGAAGATGGAGTGCTGATCGTAGGTGTATATGTCGACGACTCATTGTCACAGGAACAAGGTCCAGCTGCGGTGAGAAGTTACAAGCTACGATGATGCAAGAATCCAGATCATAGCGATCTTGGATTGCTTCATATTACCTTGGGACGAGTAAATCAACAAGCTGCTGATCACATTTCTTTGAAGCAAACAGCCTATGTTAAGAGAGTATTGAAGCAATTCGGGATGGAGGATTGTAACGCAACGAAGTATCCTATGGAGGCTAAGTTGCAGCTCAACAAAGATGAAGGAGGGACACCCTTGATGCAACTCAATACATGCGTGTCATCGGGTGTCTAAGGTATCTAACTCACACTCGCCCAGACTTGAGTTACTCCGTTGGGATTGTGAGCAGGTATATGGAGAGGCCGACGACCCTCCACCATCAGCCGTGAAGCATATTCTCAGGTACTTAAAGGGGACACTTGAATGTGGGCTCGAGTACAGGAGAGGCCAAGGAGATGCAGAGGTGATTGGCTTCTCCGATAGCAACTTGGCCGGAGATGCAGATGACAGGCAGAGCACGACTGGTATAGCTTTCTATCTGAATCAAAACCTAATCACGTGGGCTTCACAGAAGCAAAAGACCGTGGCCCTTTCCTCTTGTGAAGCAGAGTTTATGGCGGCAACAGCCGCAGCTTGTCAAGCACTGTGGCTCAGGAGTTTGGTGAGCAAAGTGACTGGTCGTTCACCCGAGCCAGTCACATTGTCGTCGACAACAAATTAGCGATTGCCCTGATAAAGAACGCTGTATTCCATGGTCGGAGCAAGCACATAGATACCCGTTTCTATTTCATACGGGAGTGTGTTGAGAAAGGGCAGATCAAAGTCGAGTTCGTGCGGACTGAAGATCAGAAAGCAGACATTCTGACGAAGGCACTCGCAAAGCAAAAGTTTGCGGAGATGCAGCAGAAGCTCGGAGTTCTCAACCTCAATCGTGCCTAGATTAAGGGGGAGACTGTGAGCCAATAATCAAGGCACGATCCAACTACGCCCAGTCAAGTTTGTTAGAGTTTGTTAGCATAATTGTAGGATTTGATGGCATCATTTTTAGTTAAGTTTATTGAGGTTGTGATTTGATGGCATCATTTTAGTTAAGGTTGTGATTTGATGACATCATTTTACCTAAGTTTGTGAGGTTGTGAAGGCTATTTAAAGGCCAAGTAGCTGTATTTGTTTTACAGTGAATGGAAAATAAAAAAAAACCTGAAGTTTCTTTTCCCTCAAAAATTAGTTACCTCTCGTTCCCAGTTTGTTGCTACCGATCCTTTGCAGGCCTCAAAGCTGCTCGAAACCAACAAAATATCACTGATCTAATTGGCCAGGTCGGTTAATATCAGGTTGGAGATTTTTCGTTCAATAGAACGTTCCTTAATTAAAGAACCACCTATCAATTACCTTCCTTGGTTAAACACCCAATAGACTGGTATAAGTCAGTCTCAATATACTGAATATCAGTATAAACCCCTGTATAAAGAAACTAATTCACTTATACAGTACTTGGAGTGAGATACGCTTAAAACGAACCTCCTTAAGACAATTACGTCCCCCGCACCGGTGCTAACGGTTACTGGACGCTGGTCTCTCAAGATACAACACTCCTTCACGGTATTTGGATAGCACTACCAATCACCGTACGGTCGAACTATAGTTACCAGTACCTTCATAGGATTATTGAAGCAGCGGGACTAAGACAAATTTTGTGAGAATATTTGTCTTTACTTTGAGGAAAATGAAGGTAGAAGAATAATCTTCTTTGGAAGTCCCAGATTCAGACAATAATTTTTATTAAAAAATCTGTTGAATTTTCTGAGCTCTCTTTCAGAATGAATTTTGCAGAATCTCTTAGAAGTTGCTTCGGAATTTAAATTACAGAATTCCCACTTGCTTTGAAAATCGAGTTGCAGATTTTTCACTTCCTGTTTGGAAGTCACTTTAAGACTGAGAGAGAGAGAAAGGATCTCCTTCAGAACTCAAAAGACAGATATTGTTTTTGGTGTGTCTTAATTGAGAGAAGCGTAGCGCTTCGGGAGGGGTACTTTGGTCTGAACCCAACCAGCAGTTGCAACGGTTCCGTTTCAACTGTCCAACTGTCCGCAGCGGTTGGCTGACAGCCTTTGCGGCTAACAGCCGTTGCGCGGGACGGTTCGGATCCGGATAGCGAAGCGGGTATGCTCCGCGTAACCCATACCTGTGAGACCCGGTTCACAAAGAACCGGACCGGTAGGGACCCGGACCCGGCGCCAGCCGTCCGCCGCCGCCGGCACAGGCCGGCCGCCGCCAGTGGCGGTGCGCGTGCGCATATGCGGGCATGGTTTCCTCCCAATCGCACGCGAAAACTCCAAGTACCCAAAGGGCACGCCCTTTGTTTCCATTTTTCTCTATTTAAACACTTTAAACTTCCATCCCATGGCCAAAGTGGGACTAAATGCCTTTAGCTACCTTTAGTCCCATTTTTGGCTTTGAATTAGGCAAACTTTAGACTTGAATATCTCATTCATTCGAAGTCGGAATTGAACATGTGAATATACCACGTTGATCCCTAATGGAAGGAGAACACACTCCAACCATCATCCAATTGATTTGATCAACGGATCTTGCCATAATTCAATTCAAAGATTCACATATATTCTTCATATTCCCAACAATCCCCCACAATAAATGGAGATTTAAGGAATTGAAATACAAAGAGAATGACTCTATTGTGAAAGGTACTTTAGAAAAGAAACTGCATCAGGATAGGTGAACTAGGTCTTTAACTTTCCATAGCGAAAACTTTATCGGACTTACTGGCTAATCAGTGAAATAGGTCTTAAACTGTTAACCGTTAGTGTAAGCCAAGTCAACAAGCTTCACACAGTAACTTTTCAAATCAACTTTGGTTCTCGGTTGTGTCCATTTTGGCCTTGGACATTCTTGATTTCAGAGAGTATATTTAGGGAATAACAACCTCCATAGAAATTCCCAAAGAGCCGATCTAACTCTATACTCACATAGGTGATCGTCCTATTAAGAGTAGTCTACTCTACTCCACTTGTTTAGTAACAAGATATAGGCATCATTAAAAGCGTTAAGCTTATCCTTACTCCATTTGTAGAAAGCACTTATGTGATCCTTAGGAATGGTTTGGAGTCAAGCTCCCAAGTGCTTACTTGCTGAGTCAATCATAACTAGTTTTTCTTCTTGAACTTAGTCCGTGGGATCTCTAGTCGCTAACTGAGGTTTCCATTAAGCTGACTCGGTGAGGTTAGGTTTTAGACCTATTCCCCTCGATGCGCAGTTTACACGCTCTCCACTTAAACCTTTAGTAAGCGGATCCGCTAAATTATCTTTTGACGAGACAAAGTCAATAGAGAAACTCCATTTGAGAGCACTGCTTAACAATATTATGTCTACGATGAATATTTCTAGACTTACCGTTGTATATAACATTTTGTGCCCTAGATATACCTGCTTGATTATCGTAGTGTATGCATATAGCGGGCACTGGCTTTTGCCATAATGGTATAGCTTTCAAAATTTGTCGAAGCCATTCTGCTTCTTCTCCGGCCTTATCTAAGGCTATGAATTCCAATTCTATAGTGAAACAGGCAATACATGTTTGTTTGAAAGATTTTCAAGATACCGCTGCTCCTCCTAGAGTAAAACGTATCCGCTAGTTGATTTTGATTCCTTAGAATCTGCAATCCAATTAGCATCACTGTATCCTTCAAGCACAGGTGGATACTGTCTATATCTCAAGGCATATTCCTTGGTTTGTGATACGTAACCCAATACTCGTAGCAGAGCAGTCCAATGTTTATCACTAGGGTTACTTATGTATCTGCTTAACTTGCTTACAGCGTAAGCAATATCGGGTCTAGTGCAATTCATCAAATATATTAGACTTCCGATAATCTGAGAAATACTCCAATTGGCGTATTCCAGTTCCTGTATTTTTATGAAGGTGGATGTGTGGGAGAAAAGGATTAGAATTCTCTTTTATCCCATGATCCTTGAATCTTTCTATCATCTTCTCCACATAGTGAGATTGAGATAGACTGATTCCATCTGGTGTTCTGGTGATTTTAATTCCTAAAATTATATCAGCAACCCCCAGATCCTTAATGTCAAAAACTGTTGGATAACATTCTTTTAGTGGATTTAATAATTTCAATATTAGTCCCAAGTATCAACATGTCGTCTACATAAAGACAGACAATGATACGTGCATTTCCAACTGTTTTAATGTAAACAAAATTATCGCATTCATTTATAGTGAATCCATCTTTGATCATGACACTATCAAATTTCTATGCCATTATTTTGGAGTCTGCTTTAGACCGTATAAGAATTTTACCAATTTACACACTTTTGTTCTTGGCCCTTGATTATAAATCCTTCAGGTTGCTCCATATATATTTCTTCATTTAATTCACCATTTAAGAATGTAGTCTTGACATCCATTTGATGGATATCTAAGTTATGCAATACTGCAATTGCAATCAACATCCGAATGGACGTTATTCTTGTTACTGGTGAATAAGTATAGAAGTAGTTAAGTCCTTCCTTTTGTCGATAACCCTTGGCTACTAATCTAGCCTTGTACTTAACAATAAATCCATCGGGTTTTAATTTTCTTTTGAAAATTTACTTACACCCAATTGGTTTACTGTCAAGAGGCAAGTTTGTCAATTCCCAAGTATGATTACTTAGTATGGATTCTATTTCGCTATTTATAACTTCTTTTCATATTTGTGCTTCTGGGGTAGACATAGCCTCTTTAAATATCTGAGACTCACTTTCAATAGCGTATGCTATGAAATCTGGATCAAAAGATTTTGAGATTCTAGATCTCTGACTTCTTCTTGATTCAATTTCCGCATTAACAATCGGTTTCTCGAGGCTTTCGTCCTGAATGCCATCTCATGTGTTCTTTTCCCAGAAGTCTTATCTATTTCCCATTTATATAAAAAATATCTTCAAAAAGCACAACATCTCTAGATTCGATAATCATGTTTACATGAATATCTGTATCTCTGATTTATGAACCAGAAATCTATAGGCACTACTATTCAAGGCATAGCCTATGATATGCAGTCCATTGTTTTTGCTCCCAACTTAGTCTTTTTAGGTAATGGTGCTAGCACCTTTGCAAGGCACCCCCACATTTTGAGGTAATGGTAGGAAGGTGTCCTTCCATGCCATAACTCAAATGGTATAAGACCAATTTCTTATGGGGTATTCTGTTTAGAATATAATTTACAGTTAACAGAGCTTCTCCCCACAAGTTCTGCGGAGCTCCAGAATATACGAGCATGGAATTGACCATCTCCTTCAAAGTTCTGTTCTTCCGTTCAGCAATTCTATTTTGCTGAGGAGTATATGGTGCTGTTGTTTGATGGATTATATCAAATTTAGCACAAAACTCACTAAAATCATTTGATTCATATTCTCCGCCTCTATCGAATTTTAGAATCTTGATATTCTTGTTGAGTTAATTTTCAACTTTGGCTTTATATGTTATAAACATATTCATTGCCTCATCCTTACTGTTTAAAAGATACACATAACAGCATCTTCTACAGTCATCAATAAAAGTAACAAAATGTTGGCCCAAAGGCCCATCACTATAGTTTTGATGATAATCAACTCATGTAGTTATATACTAATGATCTTGTGTTTATTTAGTCTCAGATTTGTGATCAAGATCTTAGTAGGTGTGTAGCTTCAACAAAGAATTTAAAGTCAAGTTTTGGAGCTAGCACGGTTTGATTCAAGAGCTTGTGCATCAAGACCACATCAAATACTCAAGAGGAGTCTAGCTCGCTGGATCAAGTTTGGACCAAGTCAAGAAGATGAGAGACTTCAAGTGAAGCCCTTCAAGATCAAAACTTGAGTCTAGGTTTGTTTTATAAGATTTTATTTTTAGATAAAATGTAAAGGATAGAATAGTTGGTGGATTGCTCAAGTATATCATATACACACGCACTCTTGATTTAGTTGTGTTCTCATAAAAGAATTTCATTTTGGAAAAGACTTTTCATTTTGACAAAATGCCAGTTTGATTTTTGGAATTCAAAGTATATATGTTTTAACCAAAATCATGTTTAGTGTTTAATGTCAAAAACATAAATATTTCATCATGTATGTGTAGTGGATCATATCCATACACTCTATGCTTTAAAAGATTTTAAAATATCTTGTTTTTGTATTTGGAGAAGTTTTGGAAAAACCAATTTTGGAAAATACAAATTTTGTTTTTAGCCAAAATTTTCTAAGTTACAAAAATAGTTCAAATTGCTTGTAACATATCTTGATTTTGCTCAAATATGTTTGATTATCAAAGTATAATATTGAAACTATTTTTGTAGATTTTTCGTGATTTTATGAGATTTTATTTAAGCTAAATATAACTTTTAAATCCCTAAAACTGACCTGACCTGGCTTCTACCGGTCGACCGGACCGGTCGACCGAGCTAGGAGTTGGTCGACCGGGACGGTTGACCGACGTGCACAGAATGTGCACGCTAAGTCTGCTGGAGGGCCGGTCGACCGATCCGGTCGACCACCAGAGAGCTTCTGCTCTCTGGAAAGCCCCGGTAGACCGGGCCGGTCAACCGGCAGAGAGCTCTGTTCTCTGTTCCAGGCAGCGGTCGACCGGGCCGGTCGACCGAGGCTCCAACGGTCAGAAATCTGACCGTTGGCGGTCGACCGAGCCGGTCCACCGTCAGCCTCCAGGGCTGAAAAATGCCCCAACGGCTAGTTTTTCTAGCCCTATAAAAGGAGGGCTTTTGGGGACTATTTTCAATAAGATTTTTGGAGAGGTTTTGAGCCAGTTTTTTTCAAACCTATTAGGTGTTTTCTTCACTTATTTGAGATCAAATATTTCCAATTAAAAGGAGAGTTTATCAAGAGTTTTCAAAGTGATTTCTTTGAGTTTTTCACCACACATTCCATCGTTATTTTTCTCACAACACTGAGCTATCCATTGATATATTCATCCTATAGAGTGTTATTGTGAGGTTGTTTTTAGGTGATCAAAGTGTTGTGATCACCAAAGACTTCATCTTGTGCTTTGAGGAGGCGGACGTGTGTGTTCGCATTGTTTCAGGTTCTAGTGTGAACTCGGTATTTCAGGTGCGGCCTCGGCGAGCTTGTGGGCTTGCGGTGTGTTCAAGACTAGAGAGTCCAAGAGTTCTAGTGGGAACTCCTTAAGGTGCTGCGGCACCGAGTGATCCGGTGGGATCGATTTTAGTGGAAATCCTTCATAGTGTTGAAGGCGGGGACGTAGAGCAAGTGTGCTTGAACCTTGAAACAAATCTCCCGTGTTTGCGATTGCTCTCTCTCTATCTCTTACTTGTCTTTGTATCTTGCATGCTCATATTGTCTTTATCTTTATATGCTTGATATATTGTGTGCTTAATTGTTATATGCTTGGGGATTGTTTGCTAACACTTGTATTCAACCAAGAGAGCCAACGCGGCACCTCAACTCTTATTTAGAGAAATCTTGAGGAGTTAGTCCAGAGCCCTTCACGGGGAATCCGGCTACATTCTTATGTTATACGTGGTGTTTAGTTTAAGAAGTTTTAGTTTGTATTAATAAATTTTAATTTCGCATTATTGACCATTTGATTAGCTCATCACCTGTTCACCCCCCTCTAGGTGATTTACATAAAATACTGAGCCAAGTGCTCTTGATTTGGGTCTTACAACCTAGAGTTAAAGATCCTCACTTTGTAGCTAATCACAATATTTGTTTACAGAATCTCTTGAAAGTTGCTTCGGAATCTGAGTTGCAGAATTCCCACTTGCTTTGAAAACTGACTTGCAGATTTCCCACTTCCTGTTTGGAAGTCACTTCAAGACTGAGAGAGAGAGAGAGGATCTCTTTCAAAACTCAGAAGACAAATTTTGTTTTTGGTGTGTCTTAATTAAGAGAAGCGGAGCGCTATTTATAGCGCTCCGGGAGGGATACTTTGGTCCGAACCCAACCAACAGTTGCAATGGTTCGATCTGAACCGTTGCAACTGTTCGTTTCAACCGCCCAACTGTCCGCAGCGGTTGGCTGACAGTCGTTGCGCGGGACGGTTCGGATCCGGATAGCGAAGCGGGTATGCTCCGCGTAACCCATACCCATGAGACCCGGTTCAAAAAGAACCGGACCGGGTAGGGAACCCGGACTCGGCGCTAGCGCCGGCCGGCGGCGGCGCTCGTGCGCATATGCGGGCATGGTTTCCTCCCAACCGCACGCGAAAACTCCAAGTACCCAAGGGCACGCCCTTTGTTTCCATTTTTCTCTTTTAAACACATTAAACTTCCATCCCATGGCCAATGTGGGACTAAATGCCCTTAGCTACCTTTAGTCCCATTTTTGGCTTTGAATTAAGCAAATTTAGACTTGAATATCTCATTCATTCGAAGTTGGAATTGAACATGTGAATATACCACGTTCATCCCCAATGGAAAGGAAACACACTCCAACCATCATTCAATTGATTCGATCAACGGATCTTGCCATAATTCAATTTAAAGATTCACATATATTCTTCATATTCCCAACAATCCCCCATAATGAATGGAGATTCAAGGAATTGACACACAAAGAGACTGACTCTATTGTGAAAGGTACTTTAGAAAAGAAACTGCATCAAGATAGGTGAACTAAGTCTTGAACCTTCCATAGCGAAAATTTTTATCGGACTTACTGGCTAATCAGTGAACTAGGTCTTGAACTGTTAGCCTTTAGTGTAAGCCAAGTCAACAAGCTTCACACAGTAACTTTCCAAGTCAACTTTAGTTCTCGGTTGTGTCCATTTTGGCCCTGGACATTCTTAGTTTCAGAGAGTATCTTTAGGGAATAACAGCCTCCATAGAAATTCCCAAAGAGCCGACCCAACTATATACTCACATAGGTGATCGTCCTATTAAGAGTAGTCTACTCTACTCCACTTGTTTAATAACAAGATATACGCATCATTAAAAGCGTTAAGCTTATCCTTCGTTCACTTGTAGAAAGCACTTATGTGCACCTTAGGAATGGATTGGAGTCAAGCTCCCAAGTGCTTACTTGCTGAGTCAATCATAACTAATTTTTCCTCTTGAACTTAGTCCGTAGGATCTCCAGTCGCTAACTGCGGTTTCCATTAAGTTGACTCGGGAGGTTAGGCTTTTAGACCCATTCCCCTCGATGCGCAGTTTATACGCTCTCCACTTAAACCTATAGTAAGCTAATCCGCTAAATTATCTTTTGACGATATAAAGTCAATAGAGATAATTCCATTTGAGAGCAACTGCTTAACATTATGTCTACGACAAAAATGTCTAGACTTACCGTTGTATATAACATTTTGTGCCCTAGATATACCTGCTTGATTATCGCATTGTATGTATATAGTGGGCAATGGCTTTTGCTATAATGGTATATCTTTCAAAAATTGTCGAAGCCATTCTGCTTCTTCTCTGGCCTTATCTAAGGCTATGAATTCTGATTCCATAGTGGAAATACATGTTTGTTTGGAAGATTTTTAAGATACCGCTGCTCCTCCTAGAGTAAATACGTATGCGCTAGTTGATTTTGATTCCTCAGAATCTGCAATCCAATTAGCATCACTGTATCCTTCAAGTACAGGTGGATACTGTCCATATCTCAAGGCATATTCCTTGGTATGTGATACGTAACCCAATACTCGTAGCAGAGCAGTCCAATGTTCATCACTAGGGTTACTAATGTATCTGCTTAACTTGCTTACAGCGTAAGCAATATCGGGTCTAGTGCAATTCATCAAATACATTAGACTTCCGATAATCTGAGAATACTCCAACTGGCGTATTCCAGTTCTTGTATTCTTATGAAGGTGGATGTGTGGGAGAAAAGGATTAGTATCCCTTTTATCCCATGATCCTTGAATCTTTTTATCATCTTCTCCACGTAGTGAGATTGAGATAGACAGATTCCATCTGGTGTTCTGGTGATTTTAATTCCTAAAATTACATCAGCAACCCTCAGATCCTTCATGTCAAAACTGTTGGATAACATTCTTTTAGTGGACTTAATAATTTCAATATTAGTCCCAAGTATCAACATGTCGTCTACATAAAGACAAACAATGATACATATATTTCCAACTGTTTTAGTGTAAACACACTTATCGCATTCATTTATAGTGAATCCATCTTTGATCATGACACTATCAAATTCCTCATGCCATTGTTTTGGAGCTTGTTTTAGACCATATAAGGATTTTACCATTTTACACACTTTCTATTCTTGGCCCTTGACTATAATCCTTCAGGTTGCTCCATACATATTTCTTCGTTTAATTCACCATTTAAGAATGCAGTCTTGACATCTATTTGATGGATATCTAAGTTATGCAATACTGTAATTGCAATCAACATCTGAATGAACGTTATTGTTATTACTGGTGAATAAGTATCGAAGTAGTCAAGTCCTTCCTTTTGTCGATAACTCTTGGCTACTAATTTAGCCTTGTACTTATCGATAGATCCATCGGGTTTTAATTTTCTTTTGAAAATTCACTTACACCCAATTGGTTTACTGTCAGGAGGCAAGTTTGTCAATTCTCAAGTATGATTACTTAGTATAGATTATATTTCGCTATTTATAGCTTCTTTTCATATTTTTGCTTCTGGGGTAGACATAGCCTCTTTAAATGTTTGAGGCTCGCTTTCAATAGCGTATGCTATGAAATCTGAACCAAAATATTTTGGGATTCTAGATCTCTGATTTCTTCTTGGTTCAATTTCCGCATTAACAATCGGTTCCTCGGGGCTTTCGTCCCTGAATACCATCTCATGTGTTCTTTTCCCAGAAGTCTTATCTATTTCTCATTTATATGAAAAAATATCTTCAAAGAACACAGCATCTCTAGATTCGATAATCATGTTTACATGAATATCTGGTATCTCTGATTTATGAACCAGAAATCTATAGGCACTACTATTCAAGACATAGCCTATGACTATGCAGTCTATAGTTTTTGCTCCCAACTTAGTCTTTTTAGGTAATGGTGTTAGCACCTTTGTAAGGCACCCCCACATTTTGAGGTAATGGCAGGAAGGTATCCTTCCATGCCATAACTCAAATGGTATAAGACCAAGTTTCTTATGGGGTATTCTGTTTAGAATATAATTTGCAGTTAACAGAGCTTCTCCCCACAAGTTCTGCGGAGCTCCAGAACTTACGAGCATGGAATTGACCATCTCCTTTAAAGTTCTGTTCTTTTGTTCAGCAATTCCATATTGCTGAGGAGTATATGGTGCTGTTGTTTGATGGATTATATCAAATTTAGCACATAACTCACTAAAATCATTTGATTCATATCTCCGCCTCTATCGGATTTTAGAATCTTGATATTCTTGTTGAGTTGATTCTCAACTTCGGCTTTATATATTATAAACATATTCATTGCCTCATCCCTACTGTTTAAAAGATACACATAATAGTATCTTGTACAGTTATCAATAAAAGTAATAAAATACCTTTTCTCTCCTCTAGTTGGCATAAACTTCAAGTCACACAAATCGCTATAAATTAACCCTAAAGGTTCTGTATTTCGATCAATTGAGTGAAATAAATTTTTTGCTAACTTGGCCTGAACACAAATCTCACGCTTGCGAATTTCTTTCAAGTTGAGTTTAGGAATATATCCTAGATTAGACAAGTTTTTTAATGACTTGTAATTTACATGCCCTAATCTAGCATGCCATAAAGTAGGAGACTCAAGCAAATAAACAGAAAATTTTCCTTTATTTATAAGTTTCGGGTATTTGTCCACCACTGCAACATTGTCTTTAAAAAGACCATCAACAAGATTCTTGTTCTGTTTGAGACGGCTGCGACATTCATTCGCCTTATGCCCCTCTTTGTTGCTGATGTGGCAAGTTCTCTTGAAGCGCAAGTTCTTGCCTTCTTGGATCTTGCCTTTGTACCCTTGGGCAGTCTTCTTCCGCTTTAAGCTTTTAGAAGTAGACGCTTTCCCTTTTGAGTCTTCGATCACATTGGCCTTGCTTCATAGGAGTTCTCACTGCTCCTTTTCTCAGACTTTCTGCTGTCCTCTTCAATTCGAAGCCTCACAATGAGATCTTCCAACTTCAGTTCCTTTCGCTTGTGCTTCAGGTGGTTCTTGAAATCTCTCCACGCAGGAGGGAGTTTCTCCACGATAGTAGCAACCTGAAAGGTTTCAGGTAGAATCATACCTTTGGCTTCTATCTCGTGCAAGATAAGTTGGAATGCACCTGACTGATTACAGTCTTGTTGTTCACATCTTGTACTCCAGAAATCGTCCTATGACGAACTTCTTGGTACCATGATCCTCAGTCTTGTACTTCTTATCAAGACTGGGTCATAACTTCTTTGCCGATTTGATAGGACTGTAGACATTGTAAAGAGAGTCATCCAGTTCATTCAAAATATAGTTTTGGCAAAGGAAGTCACCTTGAGTCCACGCATCGACTGCAAGGACTGAGTCCCGATCAGTTCCGGGTTCTGGTGGATCTTCTTGTAGGAATTTGGCCAGATGCAGAGTGGTCAAGTAGAAGAGCATCTTCTGTTGCCACCTCTTGAATTCTGTGCCATCAAATTTTCCTGACTTCTCCGGCTTCGGGTTAGGAAGTGGAGTCGGCATCAAAACTTGTAGCTGCATGTTTGGTGCCTTGATTGAGCTATCTTAATTAGTCTCAGACATTTTCTGCAATTTCAAGCAGAGCAGAAGTAAGAAACTTCAATACGGTAATTGTCTTAAGATTGTTAGTTTCTAGGATCAATCTGACAGCTAATCAATATCACTGAAATATCACCGATCTAATTGGCCAGGTCGGTTAATATCAGGTGGGAGGTTTTCCGTTCAATAGAACGTTTCTTAATTAAAGAATCACCTTTCAATTACCTTCCTTGGTTAAACACCAATTAGACTATTATAAATCAGTCTCAATATACTGAATATCAGTATAACCCCTATATAAAGAAATTAATTTACTTATACAGTACTTGGAGTGAGGTGCGCTTAAAGTGAATCTCCTTAAGATAATTACGTCCCCCGCACCGGTGCTGACGGGTTACTGGACGCTGGTCTCCCAAGATACAACACTCTTTCGCGGTATTTGAATAACACTACCAAATCACCGTACGGTCGAATTGTAGTTAACCAGTACCTTCACAGGATTATTGAAGCAGTGGAACTAAGACAAATTTTGGGAGAATATTTACCTTTACTTTGGAGGAGCACCCACTGTAGAGGAAAGAGGAAGGTAGAAGAATATTCTTCTTTGGAAGTCCCAGATTCAGACAACAATTATATTAAAGAATCTGTTGAATTTTCTGAGCCTCTTTCAGAACGAATTTTGCAGAATCTCCTTCACAGGATTATTGAAGCAGCGGGACTAAGACAAATTTCGGAAGAATATTTACCTTTACTTTGGAGGAGCACCCACTGTAGAGGAAAGAGGAAGGTAGAAGAATATTCTTCTTTGGAAGTCCCAGATTCAGAAAACAATTCTATTAAAGAATCTGTTGAATTTTCTGAGCCTCTTTCAGAACGAATTCTGCAGAATCTCTTAGAAGTTGCTTCGGAGAGAGAGAGAGAGGATCTCCTTCAGAACTCATAAGACAGATTTTGTTTTTGGTGTGTCTTAATTGAGAGAAGAATTTTGCAGAATCTCTTAGAAGTTGCTTCGAGAGAGAGAGAGAGAGGATCTCTTTCAGAACTTAGAAGACAGATTTTGTTTTTGGTGTGTCTTATAATTGAGAGAAGAATTTTGCAGAATCTCTTGGAAGCTGCTTCGGAGAGAGAGGATCTCCTTCAGAACTCAGAAGACAGATTTTGTTTTTAGTGTGTCTTAATTGAGAGAACAGCGCTCCGGGAGGGGTACTTTGGTACGAACCCAACCAATAGTTGCAACGATTCGGTCTGAACTGTTGCAACTGTCCGCAGTGGTTGGCTGACAGCCGTTGCATGGGGCGGTTTGGATCCGGATAGCGGACCGGTTATGCTCCGCGTAACCCATACCCGTGAGACCCGGTTCAAAAAGAACCGGACCTGGTAGGGAACCCGACACCGGCACTGGCGCCTGTTGGCCGCTGGTACCGCCAGCGGTGGCGCGCGCGCATATGCCGGCATGGTTTCCTCCCAATCGCGCGCGAAAACTCCAAGTACCCAAAGGGCACGCCTTTTGTTTCCATTTTTCTCTATTTAAACACTTTAAACTTCCATCGCATGGCCAATGTGGGACTAAATGTCTTTAGCTACCTTTAGTCCCATTTTTGGCTTTGAATTAGGCAAACTTTAGACTTGAATATCTCATTCATTCGAAGTCGGAATTGAACATGTGAATATACCAGGTTCATCCCCATGGAAGGAGAACACACTCCAACCATCATCCAATTGATTCAATTAACGGATCTTGCCATAATTCAATTCAAAGTTCACATATATTCTTCATATTCCCAACACATTCAGGAGTGTATTGCTCAAACATAACCATGGGGTAGTTTAAAGAGCCATAAATGTATAAATGTATAAACAACATAAGCAACCATGAAATAGAGATTGAAAAATGTACCCAACCTAATGTCGAGAACAATTTCTGGATCATAAACAGCAAATAAGACAGGAAAAATGAAACATAATGTCTGCCTAGGAAGCAACATGACAGCAAAAACTCTTATTTAAAAGCATCTATTATCTGATAAAATCAATTTTATGCAATCACATGAGATACTTCATGTTCCTCTATTCTTAAAAACATTTCCAAGTATCCAATGCAGCACTGATACTTGTTCTAGTTAAGTACACATGAATGTTTCTGCTAGGGGCAAATTTGGAATTAGCAATATTGTTGCATCACAAGAGGATAGGGGAGAATTCTGAAAAAAAATTAAATACAAGATGCAGATGTAAAATGAAAAGGTTTGCAAACTTTCCAATGCTTACATGCTGCTTGCACGAAAAGATACATGATGAAGCATCAATGACAAACGCAGCGCAAAATTTTATATTATCATGAATACTTGCTGAATATCTTGGGTTGACATCTATGAATGATTAGTTCTCATAGACAACTTGATTGTCGAACAAAAAACATCCAACTATCTGCATAAAAATGCCTACCCTGTAGTTTTGTCCATTCTGACATCACATAAGAAAATGAGTTTTCATGCCCTTCAGCAGACACAGTTAGCAACATATTAACGAATTGGCCAATATCTGGGGAGCTGAGATGTACCTACAAGAAAAACAGTATGTGGCAATGGATTATTAACAGTAAAAGAGGAAAAAGGTTGACAAGCCCTATGGTGGTCATACCAAAAGCTATTGCTTGTCATCATGTCAAGTAACCAAAGCAACCAAAAGAAGAAATAGGAAAGGCTCAGTTTGAAGTTAAAAGAGTTTACTTAAACAACTAATAGAAGCTTTTTGTGGATACAAAGAGTTCTACGTAAATATTTGCAATAAGCCTTTTTAATATGTTTGCTCCCCCAAAGTATTTAAGCTGCATATTTTCTTTCAAAACATACAAAATTCCATTATAAGTATATATTCAGGAACCTTGCCACTTATCGGGCGAGAGAAATATGTCTCTTAAAAAAGAAATACAAATTGATTAAAATAAGAGTTGTTTGATACGCAGTATGCCCAACACGGGTACACTTTAGAGTAACGCATGTGGGTTAGGAGTAAGAAGTAAACAAATTTCTCCCACTTTAAGGTGTTTACTCGCATTTCTGAGTATGGAAGCAAGCCAAGTTAACTAGCCATAATTCCACGAGCAGTATTTAGGCATCTGAGATGGTACTCTGGAGGTAAGATGAGTACCCTTGTGGGATGCTAGCAACCAAAGGCCACATAAGTTGGAGCCAGCTTGATGGTGTTTACTCACACTTCTGGGTGCCTGAGAAAGCAAGTGATGCTAACTAACTATAATTCCCACTGGCAGTATTTAGGCATCTGGGATGGTACCCTGGAGGTAAGAAGAGTACCCTTGTTCGATCCTTGCATCCATATACCACCGAGTGGAGCCAACTTGTGGCCTGAGTAGAATAACGCAACGGAAACCTCAACATGGATAACAAACCAAGATCAGGTGTATTTAGAACCCCTTCAAATCCCAAAACCCAAGCTCCAGCTGTTCTACAACCGTTCCTTCCAGTCTTCCACACATCTCCTCCTGACAGCCAGCAATCAATGATTAAGATGCAACCAAGAATATGATTCAAAGTCACGGCCTGACTGCCAACTCGGAAGGCACTGAGACGCATTATTCTCGGTGCTCGGATCCGTTTCGGACGATACACGCAAAATACTACATATAAAGCTCAAAAGATTCTGAAAAAATCACGATAAATCGTAAAAAAAATATAGAAATATGAAAATATGATGATTTGAGGAGTAATTGGGAAATTATGATGATTTGAGGGGTAGATTTAGAGAATATGAAAGATTTGAGGGGTAAATATAAAAAACCTAAAAGAAAAAAAAAGAAAAAGAAAAAGATTATGTTAACTGTTAAGAAATAGAGAGAGATCAGGTGATAGGGAGGAGAGAGATCAGAGGGAGGAGGGGAGAGAGATCGAAGAAAGGGACTCTCTCTCCCTCCGATCTCTCTCTCTCCACTCAGATCTCACGGCGAGTCTCAGGGTGGTCTCCCTCTCCCGGTCTCACGGTGGTCTCAAGGGCAGCGACGGCGACGACGGCAAGGTAAGTGAGTTTTTCCCCTTTTTCCCTTTTTTCTGGATCTAGATCGGTCCCTTTCCCTCCTTTTTTTGACCGACTCGGGATTGACTCGTCCTTGATTCGGCCGACTCGGCCGAGTCAATCTGAGTCGCATCGGGACTCACTGTCAATCACATTTCTTCTCTCTCACTCACTGATGTTAATTATATTTCACATGTATCTTTTAATCTTGTATCTATGAGTCTTTTGATTAAAACTTTTCAGTGTTTTATAACTTTTTCTCTTTTATCATGTACTTTTCAAGACTTTCATACAATGAAGTTGATTAGTACAGTGTATGAATAAGATGGTCTACATTATCTTCAATGCAGCGATCAACCTAAAGTGAGCTCTTCTGCTCTGACATGTGATGAGTCTGCGACTCAGTGACACTTACTTTAGGTTATGCATCCATTAATTGTTATTTCTTTTTGTTAAGGCTATCTCTAAATCAAGGTTATAAATATCGATCGAGTCCATATCGGAGGGGTTTTTCCATATCGGATGCCAGAGATCGAGGATATGTACACATATTGGGCGTTCATATCAGACACTATATATAATGAAATATTGATAACTAAAAGTTGGTTTTGTGTCATAGATATCATCTGCTAAATAAAAATAATATAATATGCATGCAAAGACGGCAAAAAAATAATTTACATTTGCACACAGTCGTGGATCATGCAATAAATAAGTTATTTCATGAAATTAAAAAATATAAGAATAGAAGTTGTATAATCTATGTAATACCCCTCTCCCGGAATACGTGCCTAGTTACGTATTCAGTCCTTTGACCGTATTTTCCGATGTACCTTCCGTATTTGACCGATTTTAATTCCAAATATCATTTTCCAATATTTTAGATTTTATGTGATTTTCTGGAATTTTCTGGAATTAAAATGGATTTCTCCGAAACCGGTGTCGGCCAGTACCGCTGGCCGATTTCCGAATTTTTATCTTCCAAACTGTTAGGAATTTCTAGAAAGTCCTTTAGACTTTATTTCTTAGAATCATATTTCTTACCTATACTCTTTTTCTGAGAATTTTATAAATTTATGAAAATTCTTTCGGAGTCGGTAAATAACTGATTCCGGGATTTTTAATTAAAAATCTATACAGTATTTCTTCCAACGAATTTCACCATTGGTCTTCAAATATTATTCTTGATTTTTGGTAAAATTTTCAGACCATTCCAAAATACTTGAATTTCGGGCATTTTTCCAAAATTTGCAAAATTCCTTTTCCACTTCATTTCCACCTCATTTCCCACTCACACTTCACCTAACCCCACTCACTCTCTCCCTCTCCCACAGCCGGCCAAGTGGCCAAAGAGAGGACACTCACCTCACCCCTCCTTTTGCAAGAAACCCCTCACTTCTAACCATTTCCAACCCTTTACAAAAATCCCAAACTATAAATTCCTATTCATTTGCAAATCACTCTTTTTCTCTCTTTCACTTCAACAAGAGAAGAGAAACTCCTCAATCTCCTTCTCCCTCTAGCAAGAACCCTAGCTCCAAGATCACTTCAAGACCTTTCCCTCCAGCCCAAGGCAACCCCTAGAGCACTTCTTCAACCTCAAGCTTCAACAACAAGTGTGGAGTGAAGCCATCATCCTCATCCTTGAATCAAGTCACAATTGAACCTATCCCAAGTGAGTATTTCACTCACCAAGACTTGTATTAGCCCTAGAATACTTATATCTACACTTCTTGTACACCTAGGTCACCAAAAACCACGAATTGAACCATCAAACACACTTCCAGAAATTCTGATCTGCTCACTGTTCTTCACAGTATTAGTCGACTTATCATAGGAACTAGTCGACTAGAACACTTAGCTAAAACTTAGTTTTCTGGAAAAACCCAGTATTAGTCGACTTGCCCCAAATATTAGTCGACTAACAACTCTCTGGAAACCCATATTAGTCGACTCCTAAATTTACCTAGTCGACTAATCCTTCCTGGATCAGAAACCCAACTTTCTGTATCAGCAGACTTAGTCGACTTAAGTGTCCATCAGTCGACTATAACTCCCTATTAGTCGACTAACCTTCCTACCCTAGTCGACTAATTTTCCCTGAAACAGAATTCTAACCCTCTGTATCCCAGTATTAGTCGACTAACCCTTACCCCTAGTCGACTAATCCTGACTGTGTGTCATAGTTAATTTCTGTTCTGAATTTGGTTCTTATACTTGATACATGTGTATTATATCTTGCTTGTTCATGCTTCAATACTGGCTCTACATGACTTATTACTGAATGGATGTATCTCTTGTTACCTCATGACTTATTATTGCATATACTCGTTTCACGACATGTTAAACAATAATATCACCACTTATCATGCCATCCCTTAAAACTAAGCATGATACACTTGACTTTTACATAAAAAGCACCAACTTACACATGGGTCGGGGGAAATATGCGGATATCGATATGTGTTCGTGTTTACAGTGGTATTAGGTTGTGCACTATATTTTCCGGTCTTACCTGCGGTACTCCAGGGGACCGAGGGGAGTGCTTCCTCCCTTTCCTGTTTCCTGTCATGACAAGGGCATACATAAGACCCTCCTGTTAGCCTAGCGGCAGGTTCCGTCTTCAAGCAACGGAACAATACTGGGCCGTGGTCCCGGGCATGCACGGGACCCACTGTAGACATAGTTCGTCGATACAACCGCTGTTTCCAATAACAACCTTGTTTCACTAGGATATGGATCTATGTGCTCTGGGACGCTGGGTCACATAGCTAGATATCACAGTAAGACAAGTAATAATAATAAGACGTTAATTGTAGATTTGTTGCATATGATCTTACCTTATTGAGTTTACATCGCTTGTTATTCATTGCTATTTATTGTAACTTCATTTCCTCTATTCATGATCCTTATGTCACTTGACTATCTTTTATTTGTTATTATATGTCTTGACCCTTTGGATTTGCATATTCAGATTCCGAGGCCTGGGTCGAAGTGGAGCCATCCACCGAAGATCAGGCTTTCTTTAGGGAGCAGGCAGATTAGCTCCGGTCCTCGTGCCAGACTCTTCCTTTTGGTTCACGGGATCTCCATCCATTTCGTGAGCATTTTTGTATTTTTGATTGTATATCGTTCATTTTGGACTTGGGTTGTGATAAAGGACACTTGTAAAGTGATTTTGCTTATCATAACTTGTATAGCTTTGTATTTATCTTTTGTAAGTTGGCATATGAACATACCACGCTGTGTGCTGTACTCTGATACTTGTTGTACTTATGCTTAGCGTATATACGTGGGGGCACCATCTGACCTACGTATATGCGTTGCAGTGACGTTCCCGTATCTTTGGGATCGGGGCGTTACAGGTTGGTATCAGAGCCTAGGCTCTCAAACCTAAAAGTACAACCAAGTGGCAAATTCTAGTGATTTGCTAATGCCAACTACAATGTACAAAGTTATATAGTCCTTCTCGACTTCGTCCTTGATTCATTCCTCGTATCCTAAACTCCTTCCCTTTGTTTCCAATTCCAGATCTTATCCCTTTCGGTATGGAGAGACGTTCGGGTCGCAACAATGTCGGGCAAGTACCGAATGGACCCGTGGGAGGAGAGGGTGCTGATGTCCTGAGGATCATTCAGACTATGCTGGGAAACCAGCAACAGCAGATGGAGAATCAGCAGCAGCAGACTGAGCTCCTCAGGCAGGAGTTGGCAGCTCCGAAGGAGCAGAAGCCGGGGAACATCTCAGACTTCCGACGGCTACAGCCGGCCGTATTCACGGGAGTCGAGAGGCCATTGGAGGCTGAACAGTGGTTAACAGACACCACCGATCTGCTGAACGCCGCCAGGGTGCCTAAGGAGAACCAAGTGGAGGTTGCAAAGATCCAGCTGAAGGACATAGCCAGGACTTGGTGGCTTGCAGAGGAGGCTCGCTTGAAGAAGCCTATCTCTTGGGATACGTTCTCCAAGAGCTTTTATAGCAGGTTCTTTCCCGCCACTGCTCAAAAAGACATGGAGGAGCAATTCATCAAGCTTCAACAGGGGGACAGATCCGTGGATGAGTATGCTGCAGAATTCCTCAGGCTGAGTCGCTTTGCCCCTTACATGGTGTCAGATGAAGAGAAGAGGGCAAGTAGGTTTCAGCAGGGTTTACAGATGGAGATCCAGATGTTTCTGATGCCCCAGCAGCTGAAGACCTATGCTGAGGTTCTCACCATCGCTCGAGAGGTGGAGCGTGGGTTTCAGAAGAAGCAAGAGAACCAGGCCATGAAGAGGCCGTTTGTACCGGTGGGCAGAGGAGGACCATCCAGAGCAGCGAAGGTCCAGGCCAGGCAACCATTCAGAGCAGTTCCTTACCAGATGGCTCGACCAGGTCTTATCTGCAACTTTTGCCAGAAACCAGGACACTCTCAGCAGGATTGCCGGAAGGCAAACGGATGGTGTTTGGTGTGTGGAGCACGAGACCATGCCGTGGAGACCTGTCCGCACAGGAGGATGGGGTTTGCTAATCAAACCTTGCCGGCACCTCAAGGGCAGAATGGACAGAGGGCTCTACCAGGGCCAGTTGGGCAGAGGCACCAGGGACCAGTGATGAGGAGAGCTCTTCCCCTTCCTCCACCGCATGTTGCTCGCCCAGTGCAGAGAGGAGCCCGGACAGCAGCAGGGCGTGGCAGAGGTCAGGCCTACAACCTGACAGCAGAGGAGGCTGAGGCTTCAGAGGAGGTGATTACAGGTAACATCAGAGTTCATTCTATACCTGTTCTCGCTCTCTTCGATTCGGGTGCATCCCACTGTTATATCTCCGACCATTTTGTGGCTGTTCATTCCATACCTGTTAAGGCTTTAGACCACAAGTGGGAGATAAGTACTGGGAATGGGGTAGTTGTATCTTCTAGTGTTTGTGCTGACTGTCCAGTGGAGCTTTGTGGGAAGACCTTGGCCATAGATATGCTCGTACTAGACACCAAAGGGTACGACGTAATCTTAGGCATGACCTGGCTCAGTCAGTACTAT
This sequence comes from Agave tequilana, assembly GCA_038442645.1. Lineage (NCBI taxonomy): Eukaryota > Viridiplantae > Streptophyta > Magnoliopsida > Asparagales > Asparagaceae > Agave > Agave tequilana. The sequence continues at coordinate 75,285 of JAVJIF010012049.1, read as the reverse complement.
GCGGTGATCGACTGTAGAGGGAGGAAGATCAATTTCAGAATCCCGCGTCAGCCGGAGTTCCAGTTTAGTGGAGAGGTGAAGCCTGCTAAGAAGGAGATTCAGATGACCACTTCGGAGGTTCTGAAGGGAGTGCCAGTGTGGGATGAATTTCCAGAAGTCTTTGCTGAGGTCTCAGGGTTTCCACCGGAGAGGATAATTGAGTTCTCCATTGATACAATTCCAGGAGCAGCTCCTATATCCAAGGCTCCGTACAGGATGGCACCGACAGAGTTGGAGATCTTGAAGAAGCAGCTGCAGGAGTATTCGGACAAGGGATTGATTCGGCCAAGCACTTCTCCATGGGGAGCTCCAGTGCTCTTGGCGAATAAGAAGGATGGTGGTAAGAGGCTTTGTATTGATTATAGAGAGTTGAACAAGGTCACCATCAAGAACAAGTATCCCTTGCCCCGGATTGATGACTTGTTTGATCAGCTTCATGGAGCCCGTGTATTTTCTAAGTTAGATTTGCAGTCGGGTTACCATCAGCTGAGGGTGAAGAAGGAGGATGTTCCGAAGACGGCATTCAGGACCCGTTATGGCCACTATGAATCTCTAGTTATGCCTTTCGGAGTCACCAATGCCCCTGCGGTTTTCATGGATTTGATGAACCGAGTGTTCTCGCCCTACCTAGATCAGTTTGTAGTTGTATTCATAGATGACATCCTGATCTATTCAGGGAATGAGAAGGAGCATGCAGAGCACTTGAGGATTGTGTTGCAGACCCTCCAGCAGGAGCAGCTTCATGCCAAGAGAAGCAAGTGTGAATTCTGGTTAGACAGCATAGCTTTCCTTGGACACATAGTTTCAGCAGAAGGAATTTCAGTTGACCCTAGTAAAGTCCAGGCAGTGAAGGATTGGCCAGTTCCGGAGACGGTGACTGAGATTAAGAGCTTTCTTGGACTAGCCGGATATTACAGACGCTTTGTCCAGGATTTCTTTAGACTTGCAGCTCCGTTGACCAGGCTCACCAGAAAAGGGAGAGATACATATGGACAGAAGATTGTGATGCAGCATTTGAGCAGTTGAAGCAGAGGCTTATTTCAGCTCCAATCTTGAGGACCCCTTCAGGAAGAGGAGGGATGGTCATTTTCTGTGATGCATCAGGTAAAGGCCTGGGGTGTGTGCTTATGCAACATGATCATGTTATAGCATATGCATCTAGGCAGTTGAAGCCTCATGAGAGGAATTACCCAACTCATGACTTGGAGTTGGCAGCTGTGATATTTGCTTTGAAGATCTGGAGACACTACCTTCTGGGAGACAAAGTGTTGATATACACAGATCGCAAGAGCCTCAAGTATATTTTCTCACAGAGGGAGTTGAATATGAGGCAGAGGAGGTGGTTGGAGCTTATGGCGGACTATGATATTGACTTGCAGTATCATCCAGGCAAAGTCAATACCGTTCCTGATGCACTGAGCAGGATGCCAGAGAACAGAGTGCTAGTCCACCTCACGCAGCAGAGGGAGTTGATTCAGGAATTCATCAGATTGGATTTGATGTTAGTGCAAGGAGGTGATAAGGCAGGGCAGCTTATGACTTTACAGATCCAGTCATCATTGATAGAGGAGATCAAGGAAGCTCAGATGGAGGACCCCAGATTGCAGACATTCAGAGCTCAGGTGGAGGCTGGATTGAGGTCGGATATCTGCATTCACCCAGATGGTGCATTGTATTTTGGAGATAGACTTTGTGTTCCCCGAGGAGAAGTCAGACAGAAGATTTTGGAGGAAGCTCACAGTTCAGCTTATTCTATACACCCTGGGGAAACAAGATGTACCAGGATCTGAAGAAGCACTTTTGGTGGAATGCCATGAAGAGGGAGATAGCCCAGTTTGTTGCTAAGTGCTTGGTTTGCCAGCAGATAAAGATCGAGCATCAGAGACCAGCTGGACTTCTTCAACCTTTGCCGATACCCGAGTGGAAATGGGAGCACATCACCATGGACTTCGTGACGGCATTGCCTCGGAGTCCCAGGGGTAATAATGCGGTGTGGGTGATAGTTGATCGCCTCACCAAGTCAGCTCACTTCATACCATTCAGGGTAGGCCAGTCGACAGAGGTTCTGGCAGATAAGTATATGAAGGAGGTGGTTCGTCTGCATGGAGTTCCAGTTAGTATTGTGTCAGATAGAGACACCAAATTCAGATCTCATTTCTGGGAGAGTCTCCAAGAAAGTCTGGGAACTCGTCTGAAATTCAGTACTTCTTATCATCCTCAGACAGACGGACAATCTGAGAGGACTATCCAGATCCTTGAAAATATGTTGAGGGCTTGCATGATTGACTTTGGGGGATCTTGGGAAGACCATCTTCACTTGGCTGAGTTTTCATATAACAACAGCTACCAGGCAAGTATTAAGATGGCACCCTTTGAGGCATTGTATGGTAGGAAGTGCCGATCACCGATTTGTTGGGATGAAGTCGGTGAGAGGAGTCTTTTGGGACCAGAGATTCTGATGCAGACTACAGAGAAAGTCAGGGTTATCAGAAATCATCTCAGAGCAGCTCAGAGTAGGCAGAAGAGTTGGGCAGACACTCGGAGAAGGCCATTGGAGTTCCAGGTTGGAGATCATGTATTCTTGAGGATATCACCTACCAAGGGAGTGATCCGGTTCGGTACACGTGGGAAGCTGAGTCCAAGGTATATTGGCCCATTCGAGATCCTGGATCGTGTGGGAGATGTGTCCTATAGATTGGCATTACTGCCTCTTTGGACGGGGTGCATAATGTCTTCCACGTGTCTCAGTTGAGGAAGTATGTCAGGGATGACAGCCATATTCTGGATCATTCCGAGCTGGAGCTACAACCGGATTTATCATGCCAAGAGTAGCCGTTGGCCATTCTGGATAGGAGTGTCAAGACACTGAGGAACAGAGCTATTCCATTGGTATTGGTGTCATGGAACAGGCATGCGCCAGGAGAGGCCACTTGGGAGCGTGAGGACGTTATCCGGGATCGTTATCCTCAACTTTTCACATCTTGATTGGGTAAGACTCTTTTCTTCTACTCTTCTTTACCGTTATCTTTCCTTGTATCCATATCTATCTATTGCTTTTCCTGTTATCTTTTACCTTATGAAATTTCGAGGACGAAATTTTTGTAAGGTGGGTAGATTGTAATACTCCTCTCCCGGAATACGTGCCTAGTTACGTATTCAGTCCTTTGACCGTATTTTCCGATGTACCTTCCGTATTTGACCGATTTTAATTCCAAATATCATTTTCCAATATTTTAGATTTTATGTGATTTTCTGGAATTTTCTGGAATTAAAATGGATTTCTCCGAAACCGGTGTCGGCCAGTACCGCTGGCCGATTTCCGAATTTTTATCTTCCAAACTGTTAGGAATTTCTAGAAAGTCCTTTAGACTTTATTTCTTAGAATCATATTTCTTACCTATACTCTTTTTCTGAGAATTTTATAAATTTATGAAAATTCTTTCGGAGTCGGTAAATAACTGATTCCGGGATTTTTAATTAAAAATCTATACAGTATTTCTTCCAACGAATTTCACCATTGGTCTTCAAATATTATTCTTGATTTTTGGTAAAATTTTCAGACCATTCCAAAATACTTGAATTTCGGGCATTTTTCCAAAATTTGCAAAATTCCTTTTCCACTTCATTTCCACCTCATTTCCCACTCACACTTCACCTAACCCCACTCACTCTCTCCCTCTCCCACAGCCGGCCAAGTGGCCAAAGAGAGGACACTCACCTCACCCCTCCTTTTGCAAGAAAACCCCTCACTTCTAACCAATTTCAACCCCTTTACAAAAATCCCAAACTATAAATTCCTATTCATTTGCAAATCACTCTTTTTCTCTCTTTCACTTCAACAAGAGAAGAGAAACTCCTCATCTCCTTCTCCCTCTAGCAAGAACCCTAGCTCCAAGATCACTTCAAGACCTTTCCCTCCAGCCCAAGGCAACCCCTAGAGCACTTCTTCAACCTCAAGCTTCAACAACAAGTGTGGAGTGAAGCCATCATCCTCATCCTTGAATCAAGTCACAATTGAACCTATCCCAAGTGAGTATTTCACTCACCAAGACTTGTATTAGCCCTAGAATACTTATATCTACACTTCTTGTACACCTAGGTCACCAAAAACCACGAATTGAACCATCAAACACACTTCCAGAAATTCTGATCTGCTCACTGTTCTTCACAGTATTAGTCGACTTATCATAGGAACTAGTCGACTAGAACACTTAGCTAAAACTTAGTTTTCTGGAAAAACCCAGTATTAGTCGACTTGCCCCAAATATTAGTCGACTAACAACTCTCTGGAAACCCATATTAGTCGACTCCTAAATTTACCTAGTCGACTAATCCTTCCTGGATCAGAAACCCAACTTTCTGTATCAGCAGACTTAGTCGACTTAAGTGTCCATCAGTCGACTATAACTCCCTATTAGTCGACTAACCTTCCTACCCTAGTCGACTAATTTTCCCTGAAACAGAATTCTAACCCTCTGTATCCCAGTATTAGTCGACTAACCCTTACCCCTAGTCGACTAATCCTGACTGTGTGTCATAGTTAATTTCTGTTCTGAATTTGGTTCTTATACTTGATACATGTGTATTATATCTTGCTTGTTCATGCTTCAATACTGGCTCTACATGACTTATTACTGAATGGATGTATCTCTTGTTACCTCATGACTTATTATTGCATATACTCGTTTCACGACATGTTAAACAATAATATCACCACTTATCATGCCATCCTTAAAACTAAGCATGATACACTTGACTTTTACATAAAAAGCACCAACTTACACATGGGTCGGGGAAATATGCGGATATCGATATGTGTTCGTGTTTACAGTGGTATTAGGTTGTGCACTATATTTTCCGGTCTTACCTGCGGTACTCCAGGGGACCGAGGGAGTGCTTCCTCCCTTTCCTGTTTCCTGTCATGACAAGGGCATACATAAGACCCTCCTGTTAGCCTAGCGGCAGGTTCCGTCTTCAAGCAACGGAACAATACTGGGCCGTGGTCCCGGGCATGCACGGGACCCACTGTAGACATAGTTCGTCGATACAACCGCTGTTTCCAATAACAACCTTGTTTCACTAGGATATGGATCTATGTGCTCTGAGACGCTGGGTCACATAGCTAGATATCACAGTAAGACAAGTAATAATAATAAGACGTTAATTGTAGATTTGTTGCATATGATCTTACCTTATTGAGTTTACATCGCTTGTTATTCATTGCTATTTATTGTAACTTCATTTCCTCTATTCATGATCCTTATGTCACTTGACTATCTTTTATTTGTTATTATATGTCTTGACCCTTTGGATTTGCATATTCAGATTCCGAGGCTGGGTCGAAGTGGAGCCATCCACCGAAGATCAGGCTTTCTTTAGGGAGCAGGCAGATTAGCTCCGGTCCTCGTGCCAGACTCTTCCTTTTGGTTCACGGGATCTCCATCCATTTCGTGAGCATTTTTGTATTTTTGATTGTATATCGTTCATTTTGGACTTGGGTTGTGATAAAGGATACTTGTAAAGTGATTTTGCTTATCATAACTTGTATAGCTTTGTATTTATCTTTTGTAAGTTGGCATATGAACATACCACGCTGTGTGCTGTACTCTGATACTTGTTGTACTTATGCTTAGCGTATATACGTGGGGGCACCATCTGACCTACGTATATGCGTTGCAGTGACGTTCCCGTATCTTTGGGATCGGGGCGTTACAGGTTGGTATCAGAGCCTAGGCTCTCAAACCTAAAAGTACAACCAAGTGGCAAATTCTAGTGATTTGCTAATGCCAACTACAATGTACAAAGTTATATAGTCCTTCTCGACTTCGTCCTTGATTCATTCCTCGTATCCTAAACTCCTTCCCTTTGTTTCCAATTCCAGATCTTATCCCTTTCGGTATGGAGAGACGTTCGGGTCGCAACAATGTCGGGCAAGTACCGAATGGACCCGTGGGAGGAGAGGGTGCTGATGTCCTGAGGATCATTCAGACTATGCTGGGAAACCAGCAACAGCAGATGGAGAATCAGCAGCAGCAGACTGAGCTCCTCAGGCAGGAGTTGGCAGCTCCGAAGGAGCAGAAGCCGGGGAACATCTCAGACTTCCGACGGCTACAGCCGGCCGTATTCACGGGTGTCGAGAGGCCATTGGAGGCTGAACAGTGGTTAACAGACACCACCGATCTGCTGAACGCCGCCAGGGTGCCTAAGGAGAACCAAGTGGAGGTTGCAAAGATCCAGCTGAAGGACATAGCCAGGACTTGGTGGCTTGCAGAGGAGGCTCGCTTGAAGAAGCCTATCTCTTGGGATACGTTCTCCAAGAGCTTTTATAGCAGGTTCTTTCCCGCCACTGCTCAGAAAGACATGGAGGAGCAATTCATCAAGCTTCAACAGGGGGACAGATCCGTGGATGAGTATGCTGCAGAATTCCTCAGGCTGAGTCGCTTTGCCCCTTACATGGTGTCAGATGAAGAGAAGAGGGCAAGCAGGTTTCAGCAGGGTTTACAGATGGAGATCCAGATGTTTCTGATGCCCCAGCAGCTGAAGACCTATGCTGAGGTTCTCACCATCGCTCGAGAGGTGGAGCGTGGGTTTCAGAAGAAGCAAGAGAACCAGGCCATGAAGAGGCCGTTTGTACCGTGGGCAGAGGAGGACCATCCAGAGCAGCGAAGGTCCAGGCCAGGCAACCATTCAGAGCAGTTCCTTACCAGATGGCTCGACCAGGTCTTATCTGCAACTTTTGCCAGAAACCAGGACACTCTCAGCAGGATTGCCGGAAGGCAAACGGATGGTGTTTGGTGTGTGGAGCACGAGACCATGCCGTGGAGACCTGTCCGCACAGGAGGATGGGGTTTGCTAATCAAACCTTGCCGGCACCTCAAGGGCAGAATGGACAGAGGGCTCTACCAGGGCCAGTTGGGCAGAGGCACCAGGGACCAGTGATGAGGAGAGCTCTTCCCCTTCCTCCACCGCATGTTGCTCGCCCAGTGCAGAGAGGAGCCCGGACAGCAGCAGGGCGTGGCAGAGGTCAGGCCTACAACCTGACAGCAGAGGAGGCTGAGGCTTCAGAGGAGGTGATTACAGGTAACATCAGAGTTCATTCTATACCTGTTCTCGCTCTCTTCGATTCGGGTGCATCCCACTGTTATATCTCCGACCATTTTGTGGCTGTTCATTCCATACCTGTTAAGGCTTTAGACCACAAGTGGGAGATAAGTACTGGGAATGGGGTAGTTGTATCTTCTAGTGTTTGTGCTGACTGTCCAGTGGAGCTTTGTGGGAAGACCTTGGCCATAGATATGCTCGTACTAGACACCAAAGGGTACGACGTAATCTTAGGCATGACCTGGCTCAGTCAGTACTATGCGGTGATCGACTGTAGAGGGAGGAAGATCAATTTCAGAATCCCGCGTCAGCCGGAGTTCCAGTTTAGTGGAGAGGTGAAGCCTGCTAAGAAGGAGATTCAGATGACCACTTCGGAGGTTCTGAAGGGAGTGCCAGTGTGGGATGAATTTCCAGAAGTCTTTGCTGAGGTCTCAGGGTTTCCACCGGAGAGGATAATTGAGTTCTCCATTGATACAATTCCAGGAGCAGCTCCTATATCCAAGGCTCCATACAGGATGGCACCGACAGAGTTGGAGATCTTGAAGAAGCAGCTGCAGGAGTATTCGGACAAGGGATTGATTCGGCCAAGCACTTCTCCATGGGGAGCTCCAGTGCTCTTGGCGAATAAGAAGGATGGTGGTAAGAGGCTTTGTATTGATTATAGAGAGTTGAACAAGGTCACCATCAAGAACAAGTATCCCTTGCCCCGGATTGATGACTTGTTTGATCAGCTTCATGGAGCCCGTGTATTTTCTAAGTTAGATTTGCAGTCGGGTTACCATCAGCTGAGGGTGAAGAAGGAGGATGTTCCGAAGACGGCATTCAGGACCCGTTATGGCCACTATGAATTTCTAGTTATGCCTTTCGGAGTCACCAATGCCCCTGCGGTTTTCATGGATTTGATGAACCGAGTGTTCTCGCCCTACCTAGATCAGTTTGTAGTTGTATTCATAGATGACATCCTGATCTATTCAGGGAATGAGAAGGAGCATGCAGAGCACTTGAGGATTGTGTTGCAGACCCTCCAGCAGGAGCAGCTTCATGCCAAGAGAAGCAAGTGTGAATTCTGGTTAGACAGCATAGCTTTCCTTGGACACATAGTTTCAGCAGAAGGAATTTCAGTTGACCCTAGTAAAGTCCAGGCAGTGAAGGATTGGCCAGTTCCGGAGACGGTGACTGAGATTAAGAGCTTTCTTGGACTAGCGGGATATTACAGACGCTTTGTCCAGGATTTCTTTAGACTTGCAGCTCCGTTGACCAGGCTCACCAGAAAAGGGGAGAGATACATATGGACAGAAGATTGTGATGCAGCATTTGAGCAGTTGAAGCAGAGGCTTATTTCAGCTCCAATCTTGAGGACCCCTTCAGGAAGAGGAGGGATGGTCATTTTCTGTGATGCATCAGGTAAAGGCCTGGGGTGTGTGCTTATGCAACATGATCATGTTATAGCATATGCATCTAGGCAGTTGAAGCCTCATGAGAGGAATTACCCAACTCATGACTTGGAGTTGGCAGCTGTAATATTTGCTTTGAAGATCTGGAGACACTACCTTCTGGGAGACAAAGTGTTGATATACACAGATCGCAAGAGCCTCAAGTATATTTTCTCACAGAGGGAGTTGAATATGAGGCAGAGGAGGTGGTTGGAGCTTATGGCGGACTATGATATTGACTTGCAGTATCATCCAGGCAAAGTCAATACCGTTCCTGATGCACTGAGCAGGATGCCAGAGAACAGAGTGCTAGTCCACCTCACGCAGCAGAGGGAGTTGATTCAGGAATTCATCAGATTGGATTTGATGTTAGTGCAAGGAGGTGATAAGGCAGGGCAGCTTATGACTTTACAGATCCAGTCATCATTGATAGAGGAGATCAAGGAAGCTCAGATGGAGGACCCCAGATTGCAGACATTCAGAGCTCAGGTGGAGGCTGGATTGAGGTCGGATATCTGCATTCACCCAGATGGTGCATTGTATTTTGGAGATAGACTTTGTGTTCCCCGAGGAGAAGTCAGACAGAAGATTTTGGAGGAAGCTCACAGTTCAGCTTATTCTATACACCCTGGGGGAAACAAGATGTACCAGGATCTGAAGAAGCACTTTTGGTGGAATGCCATGAAGAGGGAGATAGCCCAGTTTGTTGCTAAGTGCTTGGTTTGCCAGCAGATAAAGATCGAGCATCAGAGACCAGCTGGACTTCTTCAACCTTTGCCGATACCCGAGTGGAAATGGGAGCACATCACCATGGACTTCGTGACGGCATTGCCTCGGAGTCCCAGGGGTAATAATGCGGTGTGGGTGATAGTTGATCGCCTCACCAAGTCAGCTCACTTCATACCATTCAGGGTAGGCCAGTCGACAGAGGTTCTGGCAGATAAGTATATGAAGGAGGTGGTTCGTCTGCATGGAGTTCCAGTTAGTATTGTGTCAGATAGAGACACCAGATTCAGATCTCATTTCTGGGAGAGTCTCCAAGAAAGTCTGGGAACTCGTCTGAAATTCAGTACTTCTTATCATCCTCAGACAGACGGACAATCTGAGAGGACTATCCAGATCCTTGAAAATATGTTGAGGGCTTGCATGATTGACTTTGGGGGATCTTGGGAAGACCATCTTCACTTGGCTGAGTTTTCATATAACAACAGCTACCAGGCAAGTATTAAGATGGCACCCTTTGAGGCATTGTATGGTAGGAAGTGCCGATCACCGATTTGTTGGGATGAAGTCGGTGAGAGGAGTCTTTTGGGACCAGAGATTCTGATGCAGACTACAGAGAAAGTCAGGGTTATCAGAAATCATCTCAGAGCAGCTCAGAGTAGGCAGAAGAGTTGGGCAGACACTCGGAGAAGGCCATTGGAGTTCCAGGTTGGAGATCATGTATTCTTGAGGATATCACCTACCAAGGGAGTGATCCGGTTCGGTACACGTGGGAAGCTGAGTCCAAGGTATATTGGCCCATTCGAGATCCTGGATCGTGTGGGAGATGTGTCCTATAGATTGGCATTACCGCCTTCTTTGGACGGGGTGCATAATGTCTTCCACGTGTCTCAGTTGAGGAAGTATGTCAGGGATGACAGCCATATTCTGGATCATTCCGAGCTGGAGCTACAACCGGATTTATCATGCCAAGAGTAGCCGTTGGCCATTCTGGATAGGAGTGTCAAGACACTGAGGAACAGAGCTATTCCATTGGTATTGGTGTCATGGAACAGGCATGCGCCAGGAGAGGCCACTTGGGAGCGTGAGGACGTTATCCGGGATCGTTATCCTCAACTTTTCACATCTTGATTGGGTAAGACTCTTTTCTTCTACTCTTCTTTACCGTTATCTTTCCTTGTATCCATATCTATCTATTGCTTTTCCTGTTATCTTTTACCTTATGAAATTTCGAGGACGAAATTTTTGTAAGGTGGGTAGATTGTAATACCCCTCTCCCGGAATACGTGCCTAGTTACGTATTCAGTCCTTTGACCGTATTTTCCGATGTACCTTCCGTATTTGACCGATTTTAATTCCAAATATCATTTTCCAATATTTTAGATTTTATGTGATTTTCTGGAATTTTCTGGAATTAAAATGGATTTCTCCGAAACCGGTGTCGGCCAGTACCGCTGGCCGATTTCCGAATTTTTATCTTCCAAACTGTTAGGAATTTCTAGAAAGTCCTTTAGACTTTATTTCTTAGAATCATATTTCTTACCTATACTCTTTTTCTGAGAATTTTATAAATTTATGAAAATTCTTTCGGAGTCGGTAAATAACTGATTCCGGGATTTTTAATTAAAAATCTATACAGTATTTCTTCCAACGAATTTCACCATTGGTCTTCAAATATTATTCTTGATTTTTGGTAAAATTTTCAGACCATTCCAAAATACTTGAATTTCGGGCATTTTTCCAAAATTTGCAAAATTCCTTTTCCACTTCATTTCCACCTCATTTCCCACTCACACTTCACCTAACCCCACTCACTCTCTCCCTCTCCCACAGCCGGCCAAGTGGCCAAAGAGAGGACACTCACCTCACCCCTCCTTTTGCAAGAAAACCCCTCACTTCTAACCAATTTCCAACCCCTTTACAAAAATCCCAAACTATAAATTCCTATTCATTTGCAAATCACTCTTTTTCTCTCTTTCACTTCAACAAGAGAAGAGAAACTCCTCAATCTCCTTCTCCCTCTAGCAAGAACCCTAGCTCCAAGATCACTTCAAGACTTTCCCTCCAGCCCAAGGCACCCCTAGAGCACTTCTTCAACCTCAAGCTTCAACAACAAGTGTGGAGTGAAGCCATCATCCTCATCCTTGAATCAAGTCACAATTGAACCTATCCCAAGTGAGTATTTCACTCACCAAGACTTGTATTAGCCCTAGAATACTTATATCTACACTTCTTGTACACCTAGGTCACCAAAAACCACGAATTGAACCATCAAACACACTTCCAGAAATTCTGATCTGCTCACTGTTCTTCACAGTATTAGTCGACTTATCATAGGAACTAGTCGACTAGAACACTTAGCTAAAACTTAGTTTTCTGGAAAAACCCAGTATTAGTCGACTTGCCCCAAATATTAGTCGACTAACAACTCTCTGGAAACCCATATTAGTCGACTCCTAAATTTACCTAGTCGACTAATCCTTCCTGGATCAGAAACCCAACTTTCTGTATCAGCAGACTTAGTCGACTTAAGTGTCCATCAGTCGACTATAACTCCCTATTAGTCGACTAACCTTCCTACCCTAGTCGACTAATTTTCCCTGAAACAGAATTCTAACCCTCTGTATCCCAGTATTAGTCGACTAACCCTTACCCCTAGTCGACTAATCCTGACTGTGTGTCATAGTTAATTTCTGTTCTGAATTTGGTTCTTATACTTGATACATGTGTATTATATCTTGCTTGTTCATGCTTCAATACTGGCTCTACATGACTTATTACTGAATGGATGTATCTCTTGTTACCTCATGACTTATTATTGCATATACTCGTTTCACGACATGTTAAACAATAATATCACCACTTATCATGCCATCCCTTAAAACTAAGCATGATACACTTGACTTTTACATAAAAAGCACCAACTTACACATGGGTCGGGGGAAATATGCGGATATCGATATGTGTTCGTGTTTACAGTGGTATTAGGTTGTGCACTATATTTTCCGGTCTTACCTGCGGTACTCCAGGGGACCGAGGGAGTGCTTCCTCCCTTTCCTGTTTCCTGTCATGACAAGGGCATACATAAGACCCTCCTGTTAGCCTAGCGGCAGGTTCCGTCTTCAAGCAACGGAACAATACTGGGCCGTGGTCCCGGGCATGCACGGGACCCACTGTAGACATAGTTCGTCGATACAACCGCTGTTTCCAATAACAACCTTGTTTCACTAGGATATGGATCTATGTGCTCTGGGACGCTGGGTCACATAGCTAGATATCACAGTAAGACAAGTAATAATAATAAGACGTTAATTGTAGATTTGTTGCATATGATCTTACCTTATTGAGTTTACATCGCTTGTTATTCATTGCTATTTATTGTAACTTCATTTCCTCTATTCATGATCCTTATGTCACTTGACTATCTTTTATTTGTTATTATATGTCTTGACCCTTTGGATTTGCATATTCAGATTCCGAGGCCTGGGTCGAAGTGGAGCCATCCACCGAAGATCAGGCTTTCTTTAGGGAGCAGGCAGATTAGCTCCGGTCCTCGTGCCAGACTCTTCCTTTTGGTTCACGGGATCTCCATCCATTTCGTGAGCATTTTTGTATTTTTGATTGTATATCGTTCATTTTGGACTTGGGTTGTGATAAAGGACACTTGTAAAGTGATTTTGCTTATCATAACTTGTATAGCTTTGTATTTATCTTTTGTAAGTTGGCATATGAACATACCACGCTGTGTGCTGTACTCTGATACTTGTTGTACTTATGCTTAGCGTATATACGTGGGGGCACCATCTGACCTACGTATATGCGTTGCAGTGACGTTCCCGTATCTTTGGGATCGGGGCGTTACAATCTACTTAGCTAGAAATCAATGAACAAAAGATAATAAAAAAGATGAAATCCTTGTGTCTTTAAAAACTAGGGCTCAATTTTTATCGAGCACTAACGATGCAAACCATGATCTTGAGCAGCTTTCCCAGACCAAATTTCTAGTGAATTTTTCTTCCTATCCAGTCAATGACAGTCCATTTATGAGATGGCTAGTATACACAATTGCCTCAACCCAAAATGATTTGTCTCATTGTGCATTAGATAACAAACACCGAGGTTTCTCCAGTAAGGAACGGTTTATCTCCTTAACTAACCCATGTATTCCATTTGTGAAGTGAGTACTAATACCAGTGTTCTGGCCAAATTGTAGAAATTGGTTCTTGTGTCTTTCAACATTACCAATTTGTAGCTCCTTGATCTTCCTACCAATCTATTTCTCCATCATATCCTTCCACTTCACCAACATACTTAGGGCTTCAAACCTTTTGTCTCATGGGATATATCCAACAATGCCTAGATAAATTATCAATAAAAGAGACAAAGTACTTATGCCCTCCAAGCGAATAAGTCTTAGCAGGTCCCCAAATGCTTACGTGAATACAATCAATAAAACCATCAGATTGGTGAGTAGTGGTGCTGAATTTTACCTTCTTCTTGTCCAGAACACCGTGTTCACCCAATTCTGAATTGCAAGTAGATGCACCTTCTATTGATCCCTTCTTTACTGGAGCTTGCAAAGACTTTTCTCCTCCGTGTCCGAGCCTCATCTGTCATACCTGTGTGCAAAATCATCTGAAGAAATAGAATTCTCCACCTGACTTGTAACTGTACTACCCTTCAAGTAGTAGAGATTGTTTCGACGGACGCCCTTCATAACCATCATTGAGCCTTTGGTCGTCATTAGAACACCAACTCGTATAGTTATCACAAGACCTAACGTTTCCAAAGCACTAACTGAGATAAGACTCCTTTTGAGTTGAGATACATACCTTACTTCCTTCAATTCTCGTACTATCCTATCAACCATCTTGAAATGGACTGTACCCATCCCTTCTACATTACATGGATGATCATCACCCATGACAGTGAAACATTCATCTAGCTTCTCAAAGCTAAGTCCCTGTTCGGGCACGCATGATAGGTAGCTCCTGTATGTAAGATCCACTCAAAATTATCTGAGTAACCAACAGTAGGAGTAGTAACAGAGAAAGAGAATACCGATGAGTCTGAATCCGATCTATCCACCTGTGAAGTACTGACATGAGTACTGACCACCTGTGCGAGATTTGCCTCGATCTTTGACTCCTTCTTCTTACCTTTGGCCTTTGAACAATCAACCTTCCAGTACCTTAGCTCTTTACATAAGGTGCACTGGTTCTTCTTCAGATCTCTGAAACCTGATCTGGACTTCGATCTTCCTTGATCACCTTTGCCCTTCTGATTGGACTCCTGCCTCTTACCGCCAATGCCTCTGCTGTTGTGCTCCCAGAAGAAGAGAATCTGTCCTGCCTTCTTACTTCATAATTCACAAGAGCAGCAAGCACCTTATTGTAGTTAAGTGATTGTCTTCCATTGATCAATGTAAGAGTAAAGGTCTTATACTCTTCTTCAAGAAGAGAATTCAATAGAATTATCGCATTATCTTTTTCATCGATCTTTACATCCACATTAACCAAGTCTATAAGAAGCTTTGTGTAGCTATTTATGTGTTCGTCAATGGAGAGTTCTCTTTTCATCTTGAAGCGATAAAGCCTCATCTTCAACTACAACCGCGATCAGATACTTTTTCTCCAGGATCTCTCACAGCTGCCTAGTTGATATTTCATACAACACATGATACTTGATGTCTTGTGTCAAACAAGACCTGATCAAGCCACACGCAGTTCAGTTCATCTTGTCCCAATCCTCTTCAGTAGTAGTCTTACGTTTTTTCTCCAACCGTAGAGTGTTTTCGAGGTTTGATGCTGTCAATGCATCCATCACCTCACATCTCCACATACCGAAGTTGTTCTTGCTGTTGAACTTCAAAACATCAATCCTCAATGGATGTGGATTCATAGATTTCACCGTTGATGTACTATCTCCAGCCATCTTCTCAATTGATTCCTCAAACAATGCAAAAAACAAATATAGTTAGATAAAAAAACTAGATAAAGATAGGATCTTTGCCTCAAATGAAACCCTTGAAGAGTTTTCGAAGCGATCAACTCCTCCAAGTTTGATTCCTCGAGCAATCCAAATACCGTTTTGAGATCGACACACGATCCTACAAACAGTCCCAATGCTGCTCCGAGATCGACACACGATCTCTGCCAAACAACAACTGATGACCTTGGAATTGACACACGATCTCACGACGAACCTGAGATGCTCTGATGACACTTCTTGCGCTCACGAGAGAACTTCTTGCACCTAGCGCCTTCTTTCTGGGCAACAACCAACTTGAGGAACCCAAGCAACGGAGATGAACGCGCCGGAGAAGTACCCACACGATCAAGAATAGAGAAATAAGAGAGAAAGCAAGCCAACACAGTTTTTAACTAGGCTCGACAATTTGCCTACGTCCTTGGGGTAAGGGAAAGAGAGATTTTATTGATTCAACAATCAATTACAAGAGAATACTTGAGGGATGCAAGAGAGATACAATTCATGAGGGCTCTAACCTTTATTTATAGCCAGAGAGTCTCAGAGATTAAGAAAACCCCAATTCGAGTTCAATTCAGAAACGAAGTCCTAATCCTAAAAGGAGAAATAAATTCGCGCCTAGATACGCCTGTCGGTCGACTGACCCCATCCTCGGTCGACTGGGACCAACCGAGAGCAGCTTGTGCCAGTTGGTCAACCGTGCCGGTCGACCGTTCCTTTACCACAGTCGACCGGGCGATCGACCGGGTCGTGCCTGTGCATGTCGTGCACACCGGTCGACCGGGCGGTCAACCGATCTCTGTCTTGGCCTGCTGCAAGCGCTGTTCTCACTCCCTTTGGCTTCCGATCTCTGTGCTATTTCTCTTGATGAGTTTAAAAAACTCTTCCGATGTCTTTTTATCTCCTCAAGCACCGTTCTCGCTCCCTTTGACTTCCGATCTCTGTGTTATTTTTCCTGAGGAGTTTAAAAAAACTCTTCCGATGTCTTTTTATCTCCTCTATCTCTTCTCTCCCTACAAACTTTTTACCATGTAGCTTGGGGAAAGTGAAGCGAATGTTCGTAATCTTTTTGCTAAAGCCCATCAATCAACTCCATGTGTGCTCTTCTTTGATGAGCATGATTCAATTGCGATTAAGGTACAACTATTAACTTGCTATACTTTTTATGTGCTTGCGATATCTTTAGAGGTATAGGTGCGAAGCCACACCTTATTCCCTATTTTGGTTGGAGGAAATACCTCTTTTACTGTGCAGTCGCTAAAATTTGAACCAACTAGCTCTCTCCTATGACATTTGCATCTTGTTACCAACCTGCTCCTATCAAAGTCATATGCTTACTAAGTTATATGCCTACGATGTTCAAAATTGTGAAATTCAATAACTGGATGGTTCAAATATATAAGCTGAAAACAATAGAGATGGATTACTATGCACAAAAATATTATGCATTATGATATCAGGTTATTCATCCTCGTTATATAGAAACATTCATATATGTAAAACACAAACACAAAAATAAACACAAATTACACAGAAAACTATTGCATCAGTTCAGTACATGTATTACTTTTGACTATTTATCATGATGATGCCTTTGGGTTCATGGGCCCGAAACAACTGCAATCTTATGGATTAAAAAGTATAGTTAGGTCACTAAATTATTTCGAAGAACTTGCTTCTAATTGAAGAGAACACAGGTGTTATGTGTTTAGTGGAATTTTCTAGTGAGAGGGAGGGAGTTGTACACCTCATCTATCCAAATAAATAAATAGATACCGAGTATTTACTTCTCTCAAGGAAGTTGCCTTGACCTAGAGATCAAATTCAGTCTCCTGCTAGCTTAAGTGCTTGTTATCAAATTTGATTATTGCTCAACGTGGGAATTCAGTTGAAGATGCTGGTGGTACAGCCGATAGAATTCTAAACCAGTTGCTGACAGAGATGGACGGGATGACCAGCAGGAAACCGGTGTTCATCATTAGAGCAGCGAATAGACCTGATATCATCGACCCAGCACTTCTCAGGCAAGGCCGTTTGGATCAGGTAATTTACACACCATTGTAAGTGTTGGCCCAAAGATTACAATAACCGGTTTCTTATTTTGATGATAACAAAATGTATACAGTTATTTAGTAATAATCAAGTTCAAGTGTTTTGTGTGTTTCAGAGTTCTACTAGATCTTATGTGTTTTTTCCTAAAAAGGAAGATGTTTATGACTCAAAGGTACTCAAAACATTCCTAGCGGAGAAGCCCGCTTGGAGACCTTATAGTCGCTTAGAACCTTATAAGAAATTAGTGTGTTAAAGTGTAGAACATAGAATTGATACTCAAAACACACGTTTTCAAAAATACAGTTTATTTTGTATTAGTCTTTTGACATATTTGGTCTTGTTACATGTTCTATATTTCTCAAGAATTTATAACTTAGTTTAGAACTTGTATCTCCTTGCCCATACATGAATTTCCCCCTTCAAAACCGATACAAAATTATTTAGAAAATTTTCAAGTTTTCAAAAGCAGACCCAGGTTGGGTTTTTGCCCAGGTCGTCGACCGGACGGTCAACCGTTCCTATAACAAACTAGGTCGGTCGATCGCTCGGTCGACCGAACCCCTGGCAAGGGGTTGTGCACATTTGTGCACGTTAACGGTCGACCGACCAGTTCTAACCCCAGCGGCCGACCGTTCGGTCGACCGACTGGCACCCCTTTTAGCCTCGGTTAAATCCGGTCGACCGGTCGGTCGACCGGAGCCAATGGCTCTTTTTTTTGTTTGAACTGTCGGTCGACCGACAGGCTGCCAGATGTGCAATAACGGCTAGTTTTTGAATCTGTTTTGCCTTTTCTATTTTCCAACGGGTATATCCTGATTTTATGGGTCATTACTCATCCCTACTAACCTGGTAAACCTGTCCTATAAGTATTATGAGTTGCTATATAAATGGGTCATTGAGTTTGAGTTGAATAATAAGTTTTTAGCTATATACTTTGAAAATTAAGTTTCATTCAAAAGAGAGAAGTTTTTCTAACTTTCAATTTTCAAGTGCAAATCTTTCAAAGCTAATTTCATTTAGTTTTCAGCTCTTAAATTTTTACTACTTGAATTTTTTACTCTCACATACCTCCTTGTGCCTCAATTTATATTCTACTCTATAGGAAGTTGTAAGAGAGAGTGTTTGTGATTTTGTTTGATCACCAAGAGCTTTGTAATCTCAGTTAGCTTTGTTCTACCTCTTGTGTAAAGGGTTGAGTGGTAGAGTTGTATACTCCAGTCTTGTGTAGACCAAATTATAATTCCTTATTGTAAGGTCCCTTTGTGGAAGATCTCTTAGTGGATAATGAAATCCTTCATAAGGGTGAAGGCGGGGACGTAAAGCGGTGGCTCGAACCTCGGAACAAATTCTTTGTGTTTGCGATTGCTTGTGTCTTACTCTTTATTGCCTATCACTATTCATACTTGTGTAGTTGTTTATCTTGCATACTATTATTGCTTTCATTTCATTCTTCACTTTCATTATCGGTCTTTACTCTTCTCAATAAGAAGGCAATTGAGCACCTCAACTCATAATCTAGAGGAATTAAGAGGAGAATTTCTAAAGCCCTTCACAAGGAATTCGGCTTCATTCTTGTTTTGAGTGACCGGTTTGCATCATTCATCATAAGTAGTTTTTAACTTGTATTTGATTAGCATAACACCTATTTAACCCCTTCTAGGTGTATTTCAGTAAGGACTTGGGGCACCATCCCAAAAGACTAGCCTTTTAGATGGAGTAGCCCAAATTCTTATAAACCCAAGTCCATCTCTATGTCTAGCCAATGTGGGACTATTTGTTCGACCCAAATCCCAACAATCCTCCTCTCGAACAAAGAGTCTCCCTGTTAGTTCATCTTCACACCTGAAAGACCATCTTCACACCTGGAAGACATATGCTCAATCGAGATCGAGATCCTCTTCACTGCGTTACAGCACATGGCTTACGTGAAGCAGGGTTCCGCTATCAATTTCGAGAGCTCAACTAGCTCTACATGGACTTTATTGCGCCTTTTTGCGTCCTGAGAATTGAACAGGTTTTATCCCCCCTTAAACAAAGAGTTCAGGCCTCCCTGCAAGCCGATCTTCCTCACTTCTCATCCGAAAAGATCATGTGCTCAATTGAGGTCACTCCTCTTCACTGCGTTGGATGACAACACGTCTTACATGAAGCACCTGGAGCATGATTACGTCCCCCTCGAAAGTTCAATCTTTATAGATCCAGCTTAACAGGGGCCCACTGCGCATTCCACTGCGCCCTGGGGGATCGAACATCACCCACACACACGACTAAGTTCGGGGCATGGCTCTGATACTATTTGTAAGGACTCAGGGCACCATCCCAAATGACTGGCTTTCTAGGTGGAGTAGCCCAAATCCTTATAAACCCAAGACTATCCCCATCTCTAGCCGATGTGGGACTATTTGTTCGACCCAAATCCCAACAACCATTGCCCGATGAACCCTCATGTCTTCAAATATTCAAGACATGCTTCAGGAAGTCATCAGTGTCCCATCATGTTGACTTTTTGTGTATGACTTAATGCACTGAGGGTTTTAGTGGTGCAGACATTACTGAGATCTGTCAAAGAGCTTGAAAGTATGCTATCAGAGAAGATATCGAGAAGGTGATAGATTTTTCTTGTTGGATTACTGTTCAATTATATACCTTGTGATTTCTTAAATAACCATCAATTCCTGACCTTTTCTGAAAATTCATATAAGAATTTCAAGTGTTCGTATTTAAGGCATAAAGGAATTTCTTGTTGTGCGTGAGGCTACAACCATTGAGGAATCCACTAATATAGATAGATGCACCAGAGAAGTACCCAGAAAATAGGAACAAAGAACAAGAGAGAAATCCAACACAATGTTTAATGAGGTTCAGCAATTTGCCTACGTCCTCGGGGCAAGGGGGAGAGAGATTTTGTTGATTCAACAACCAATATAACTTGTACCTTATATATAATTCAAGAGGGCTCTACCCCTTTATTTATAGCCAGAGAAACCCAAGGTTTTTAGGAAACCCAATTGGATTTAACTTCAATCCAGAAAACGAAGTTCGAATCTGAAAAGAGAAGCAGATTCTGCCCAGATACGCCTGTCGGCTAACTGGGTGGTCGACTGACCCATCCACTCGGCCGACCGATCGGTCGACCGAGTCCAAAAGAGACTCCTGCATGCCAGTCGATCGACAGTTCAGTCGACCATTCTCCTTCTACGGCAGACCGTGCTGTCGACCGAACTGCCTTGTGCACGTTGTACACGTTGGTCGACCGGGCGGTAGGCCGGCCAATGCTATTGGCCTGCAATTTGATGCGTTCTCGCTTCCTTTTGGCTTCCGATCTCTGCACTATTTCTTCCGACGAGTTTAAAAAACTCTACCATAGCTTTTATCTCCTCTCTCCCTGTAATTCTCCACCTCGGTGAAGATTTCTCAAATCTGAGCCGAACTCAACACAGTACTTGTCGACTCAAAAGTGGCTGCACCTGTGTGGTTGCCTGCTTACCTTACCCAAGGTATCAAGCCATCCGTAGTTCATCCAAACGAGCTCTACCGAGCTCAAGCAATTGAAAGGATATGGAGCAACTCTTTACAATATGTAAATTCACTCCCGACACCACCTTGGTAAGTATATCTGCGGGATTCTCCTTTGTGTGAATCTTCAACAACTCAATATCACATTCATCAAGAATCTCTCGAACAAAGTGAAAGCTGATATAATGTGCTTCGTCCTTGCAAGGTACGCCTGGTTCTTCTCCAAATAGATAGCACTCATGCTGTCACAGTTGATCTTCAACAGATCTTGATCAATTCCCAAGTCATCGAGTAACCCTTGAAGCTATATTGCCTCTTTCATAGCCTCCGTCATGACCATGTACTCAGCCTGTGTGGTAAACAATGCAACAGTAGACTGTAGAATAGAGCGCTAACTCACCAGTGCTTGAGATAATGTAAATACATATCCCGTTGTAGACCGGTATTTGTAAAGGTCTCCTGTACAGTCGGAGTCAACATATCCGATACACTCCTGCTTACCCGTGGTATCCTTCTCGAATATCAAACCAACGTCTATGGTACCTTTAATGTACCGTAAAATCTACTTTACTGTCTCCCAATGACCCTTTCCAGGATCATGCATGTATCTGCTGATCATCGAGACAGCTTGTGACAAATCTGGCTTTATACACACCATTGCATATATCAAACTACCAAATGCACTAGCATACAATATGCGAGTTATATACTCACGTTGTTCTATAGTTGTAGGAGACTCAGTGGCTTTTAACTTGAAATGAGGAGCTAGTAGTGTACTTACAGATTTCGTATCACCGTCGATATTGAACCTCTGAAGTACCTTTTGTAAATACCCCTTTTGTGTCAAGCCTACCTTGCCACTCCTTCGGTCTCGCTCAATCTCCATGCCTAGCACCTTCTTCGCTTCACCAAGCTCGTTCATCTCGAACTCGGAAGACAAGTCTTTCTTCAATTTATCAATAGCAGATCTGCTCTTAGAAGTGATGAGCATATCATCTACATACAACAGTGATAGATGTACTCTCCTTCAGGTAGTTTATTATAATATTGTAGCACCCTATTCCCTGGATACGTATCGAGATACGTGTCCCAATTTTTTTGATTGTATTATTTCAATTTTCTTCCAGTATTTATTTTCAGGTTGTGATTGCTTATGTTATTTGGTATCGGATCTGAATCCTTAGTCCTAGAGTCAACCCTGATTTGGACCGGGAACCCGATACCAGCGTACTGCCCGATTTGACCTCTCTGGTAGTCTGATTTGACTGATTTCAGTTTCAAATATTATTTTCTAGTATTTTAGATTTTTCATGATTTTTTAAAATTTTTCAGAATTATTTTGCAAAATCTTCAAAACTGATGTCGATCGGCATCGCTGGCTAATTCTCAGATTTTTAATTTTTAAATGGAGTTGAATTTTTAGAAACAGCTTTCACATTACTTATTAGAATTTCATTTTCTATCTAAATGCATTTTTTGAGATTTTTCAGAATTTATCAAAATTTCACCGATTTTGGTATCGACCGGTATCACCAAAAGATTTCAGGATTTTTAATTTAAAAATTAGATTGAATTTATTGAATCCGATTTCATTGGATATCTTAAAATAATATTTTCTATTTGAGAATTTTTCAGAGTGTTTCTGAAACAGTCAAATTTTACTCTATTTAAATAATAATATTATTTTTCCTTCTTTTCTTTTCTTACTTTTTCCTTCTCCACTCCTCTACTTTATACTCTCAGGTTATCCTATTAATTTAAATATTTAATAATATATTTATTTATTAATTTTTCTTATTTTTTTCTTTTTTTCCTTAATTTTCTTTTTCCTTTCTTTTCTTTTCTTTCTTTTTCTTCTCTTCTTTTTCTCTTTCCTTCTTCCCGTTCCCTGCAACCAGGCCGACCCATGCCCTGCCATCGATGGTAGTAGCAGCACCAGCAACTACAATTGGCTATCCCCCTATTCTCTCTCCCATTCTCTCCCTCTCCTTTTCCTTATAATCTCCTTCTTTCTTTCCCTTCTCTTTCTCACCTTCTCCATTTCACCATTTCTCCCACCATCACCCAACACCCTCAACCGCCGCCTCCACCACCAGGGCCGCCGTCGCCGCCGCCCCTAGCCGTCGGCGCTGCCCCCCAACACCCCACCTCCCTTCCCCACTTCCAACCTCTCCAAATTCTATCTCCATCTCTCTAATTTCAACAAAACCCATCACCTTACTTCCTCCTCTTCTCCAAAATTCTCCACCAATTCCATCAAATCCTCCACTTCCACCACCATACCACCATCTCCTCCTCCTCCTCCAACTCCCCAACTCCACCACCAACAACCACAACCACCACCACCACCATCAACCGCCACCAACAACCATAACAACACCACCACCACACCAAACAAAAGCCACCCCCCACTTCACTTCCTCACCCTTTAGTGGTGTGCCGCCCCGCTCCGGCGGCAGCTTTGCGGCGCTCAGACCGTCGCCGGCGGCCACCTGGCTGCCGGTCATCACTCCCCATCTCTCTTCCCCATCTCTCTTCTTCGTTCTTTCTTTCTTCTTTCCTCCTTTCTTTCTTTCTTTCTTCTTTCTTTCGTTTTCCTACTTTCCCCTTTTACTACCTTCTATTCATCAAAACTCTCTCCCTTACCCCCTTTTTTACTTTCCAGAAAACAACTATCTCTCTCTCTCCCCCCTACAACTCTTTCTCTCCTCTCTTTGTAGCCTCTCTCTCTAACTAATGCTCTCACTCTCTCTCCTCTCTTATTCTCTCTAATGTATAATTATATATGAAGAATCACCTAGAGGGGGGGGAGTGAATAGGTGATGGCTAATCTAATGGTCACTTAATGCAAAATAATGCGAAATTAAATACTATTATGACCTAAATAAATTTCTTACACTAAACACCACGTATAACACAAGAGTGTTGCTAAATTTCCCGTGAAGGGCTCTGGACAAACTCCTCTAGATTCCCCTAGATAAGGGTTGAGGTGCCGCGTTGGCTCTCTTGGTTGAATACAAGTGTTAGCAAACAAACCCAAGCATGTATATTAATTAAGCACAATATGAATATCAAGCATGTAAGGATAAGCACAATAAAAGCATGCAAGATATAAACAAGAGACAAAGAGAGAGTGAGTGAGCAATCACAAACACAAGGGATTTGTTTCGAGGTTCGAGCACACTTGCTCTACATCCCCGCCTTCGACACACGAAGGATTTCCACTATGCTTGATCCCAATGGATCACTCCTCGGTGCCGCAACACCTACAATCCCTCGGACTCTCTAGTCCCGTACACACCGCAAGCCCCACAAGCTTGCCGAGGCCGCACCTCAAACCGAGAGTTCACACACGAACTCTAAACAACCGCGAACGCACTCGTCCGCCTCCTCAAGAAACAAAGAAAGGTCTTTGGTGATCACAACACTTTGATCACCTAAAAACTATCTCACTACAACACTCCTATAAGATGAATAATCAATGGGTTGCTATGGTGTTTGTGTGAGAAAACAAGGAAAGAGATGGCAGAGGAAAACTCAAAGAAAATCTCTTTTAACACTCTTGATAAACTCTCCTTTTTATTGGAAATATTTGCTCTAAAACAAGTGGAGAAAACCTCTTAAAAGAGTTAGGAAAACTGGTGAAAAATTCACTTGAAAATCTTTTTTTAAAACAGTCCCCAAATGCCCTATTTTATAGAGCCTGAAAACT
The DNA here is from genome assembly GCA_038442645.1 of Agave tequilana. Classification (NCBI taxonomy): domain Eukaryota; kingdom Viridiplantae; phylum Streptophyta; class Magnoliopsida; order Asparagales; family Asparagaceae; genus Agave; species Agave tequilana. The sequence goes on along the minus strand of JAVJIF010012049.1, from coordinate 50,721 downwards.
AGCCGTTGGGGTCTGTCAGGCCTGTCGGTCGACCGCCCGGTCGACCGGCCAACGGTCATATTTCAGACCGTTGTGCCATCGGTCGACTGGTCGGTCGACCGAGGCCAGGATACAGAGAGCAAGTCTCTCTGTCCGGTCGGCTGCTCGGTCGACCGGGGCCTTTCCAGAGAGCAGAGCTCTCTGGACGGTCGACTGGGTCGGTCGACCGGCCACCTGCCAGAACTGGCGTGCACGTCTGTGCACGACGGTCGACCGTGACGGTCGACCATGACGGTCGGCCGACTTCAAGCTGCGGTGGACCGTCCCGGTCGACCGGCTGAAGCCAGGAAACAAAGTAAAGGAATTAAAAACTAAGTCTTTTTGGTTCAAATAAAACCCATAAAATACAGAAAAATCTACAAAAATAGTTTTACCAATATAATTTGATAAACAAACATGCTTGCACAAAATCAAGGCATGTTACAAAAGATTTGGACTATTTTTGTAATATGAAAAAATTGGTTCAAATGAAAAACAGTATTTTTCCAAACTTGATTTTTCTAAAACTTGTTTTCCAAAACTTCACCAAATACAAAAACAAGATATTTAAACTACTTTTAAAGCATAGTGTGTATGGATATGATCCACTACACAAACATTGTGAAATATCAATGTTTTTGACATTATGCACTAAACATGGTTTTGGATAAGACATGAAAACTTGAAAACCAAAATCCAAACATGTATTTTCTAATATAGAAAATCTTTTGTAAAACAAACTAAATCAAGAGTGTGTGTGTATATGTACTTGAGCAATCCACTAACTACTCTATCCTTTACATTTTATCTAAAACAAATTTTCTAAAAACAAACCTAGACTCAAGTCTTCATCTTCTTGAAGTCTTCTCTAGAAGCCTTCTTGACTTGGTCCAAACACCGTGCAAGCTCCAAAACTTGACTTCAAATCCTTTGTTGAAGCTATGCACCCACTAAGATCTTGATCATAAATCTGTCACTAATTAAACACAAGATCATTAGTACTATAACTACATGAGTTAATCATCGTCAAAACTAGAGTGATGGGCCTTCGGGCCAACAATCTCCCCTTTTTTGATGATGACAAAACTCATGAAGTTATATATGCATGGATTAAAGTAAAGCTTCAAAGAAGCTACCCCTTAACTCATGCATAACACATAAACAATTGTTGGCCCGGAGGCCTTCCTCTCTAGTTTTGATGATGATTAACTCATGTAGTTATGTTTACTAATAATCTTGTGATTTTAGTTACAGATCATTGATCAAGATATTAGTTGGTGATTGCTTCAAAAAGAGGAGTTTGGAAGCCTTCACTTGGTGATTCCAGTGCCCGAGCATCAATATCATACCTTTGCACTCGGTGGATCACGTTTGGGATCGAGTCGACTTGAAGATGGAAGATCGTCAAGAAGACTTAGGTATCCTAATTTAGTTTAGTGTGTTTTAGATCCATGTGTAAAGCTTAGTATAGTTGATATGCTCAAGTGCACAACACACACGTTTTATTGGTTTTTCGGTTTTTAGTTTAACCGATATTTGTTTTCATGAATAGATTGATCAAAACAAGTTTAAATGGTTTATATATATAGTAGATGTATTCTAGTTATACATGCATACTTAAACTTCCTATACAAACTTATTTTGACCTTCCTATTCATGTATTGAAAAATTCAAGTTTGATAAAATACATGTTTTGGTTTTTTGATAAAATTTGCAAGACACAAAAATGATTCCTAATGTTTAATATTGTCTTGAAATTTTTATCACAAGTTTGTGTTTCAATATAAAATGTTAAAACAATTTCTATGGTATTTTTAGAAGAGATAAAAGATTTTTTAACATGTTTTTCTGACCCAGTTTCTGACCCAGAACTGTGCTGACAGGCCATGCCGGTCGACCGGGCGGTCGACCGACGTGCACAGACCTGTGCACGTCTGCTGGCACAGTGGGCCGGTCGGCCGGTCGGCCGACCGGATCAGAGAGCCTTGCTCTCTGTATCTGGGCGGTCGGCCGGTCGGCCGACCGGAGCAGAGAAGTCTGCTCTCTGTATCTGGGCGGTTGATTGGTCACTAATGTTGCATATTTAATATCATATTTCCATACTTATTTTAGAATAAAACTTTGCATTATCCTAATTAATTGCTTAATTTATTTGCAGGCCCATTCTTAAAGGAGATGAAGAGAAATGAGCCCAAAAGCCCACCAAAATTCTGAGTTAAATCAGAATAAATTCGCACTCAAGAAATCAGGGCAAAATCAAGAGGTTGAAAACCGGTTGAGAAGAATCCTCTCAGAATCGATCTGTTAAAGCCAAGATTCCAAGGCCATTTCGTCAGAATCCGGGACTCAAACGGAGAAACCAACTCAAGATAAAAGCAGAGGGGAATACCTGGGCGACCCACCAACAGGGTGTGGCCACCTGGCCATACCCTAGCCGCGGAAACGCGGCCCTAGCCGCGTTTTCGCGGCATTGTTGGGGAGTTAGGGGGAGCGTTTGCTCCCCCGATCTCCCCGGGATCCCCCTCGTGTGGGTTATGCCTATAAAAGGGCAGTCTTTGCACGCAAAATGGGACGCCAATGCAGAGTTAGGATTTAGACTAGTTTTTCAATTCTTAGTTTAGGTTTTTCTTGTCTTGTTATGTAAATTGTATGTAAACTTAGGTTAGATGATGATTCATGTAAGTAAGAGAGAGAGGCATATGTTGAGAGTGACACCGATGTACCCTTCTCCTTTCTTCCATCGTTTCAAGCAATAAAAGGTAACATTTGTATGTTCTGCTTTACTTTCATTTTCTTTTGTTTTCGTCTTCCTCTTCTACTTTACCTCGTTGTTTTTGTTGAGTTTACAAGTGAATTCCAAAGCACAAGTATAACGATGTTATGTGAGTGCCAACGATAGTTCATGAAGGCGTTCTCCTCCTCAAAACGTATCACTTCATGCTTGTGCTAGACTTGATGATATAATGCGAACGGGGACTGAGCTCGGGCTTATGATCTATGCGTTGAACGCCTCCTAAACAAAGGTAGAACATGCACAGGTTTCCAAGTAAGTCATCAATCGAACTAGGTAAGTATTTCTTCACTCTCCTTTCTTTCTTTTCTTTTATTTCTTTAGTATAGATCTCCACTTCTTCTAACTCTTTCTTTTCGACTCATTTGTACATAGTCGCTTTCTTTCCCCTTCTTTGTAAATAGTCTTTTCTTTCCACCTTCTTCAACTATCGTTTTCTCCTAACTTTAACATAACTCTTTTTCTCTTTTCTTTTTAAGAAACAAAGAAGAACTTTCGTTTTGGTTTCTTAACGATATCAATAAAGAACGTAAACGCTTCTATCGCAAAACCCTCCTTGTGGATCACGACCCGCATAGCCACTTGCTATAGTGGTAAGAATTGAGCACTTGCACATCCTAATCTTAAGTTCTAAAATTCCGTATTTTTTGTGCAGGTTTTGCATCAATCAAATTTTGGCGCCGTTGCCGGGGAGGGTAACGTTTTTATTGAAATCTGAATTCTTATTGAATTTTTTTTTTGAACTAAAACGAATTTTCTTCTCTGTTGCAGGTTACAGGGCAAGCAAAGCAGGAAAAGAAGATTGTAGTAACACATAAGTGGTCTTGGGCCTCTGCTGTAGAAAGCAGAGACCAAGGGCCCTCTGATTTGCCGCGTTTGCGCGGCCAAAGCCGCGGATCCGCGGCAAAGAAGAGTTGACTACTAACAGGTTTTGTGAAGGGTTGCTTGCTTTGCAAAAACATAGCTTCCTGCAACTTTATTTCCTATATGCCATCACCATAACCTGCTAATAAACCAACAGTAAAAAGTTTGTTGAAAAAGTTAAAAAATTGATTAGACGTTTGCATCTTAGGCACGTGTCTTTTCAATTCCTTTACTTTACTGTTGAAGAGTGCTGGAGCAAGGTACGTACGCATTGCATCTAGAATAGGACTATCTCTTGGTTGATTTATATCGCTTTGAGTGCATCTTATTTATCTTGTACACTTGCACAAAAACTGATTTTAAGGGCACCACCCATTAACAAGATAAGGTGGGGATTTAATCACCCTTCCTTAGCCCAAAAATCAGAATCCAAGCACTCACTAACCCAAGCCTAACTTAAAATGAGTAGACGTTGGCCCTAGGGACATCTCGGACTCAATTAGGAGATTATCCTAAGGGGGAAAGGTGTTGGAACTTAACTCTTGCCATATCAGTGTTTAGGAAAGGGATTAAGGGCCGAAAGCCCGAAGATTGGTGGTTATTTAATTAAGGAACGTCTTTGACTGAAAACCTCCCACCAATCTTGCCCTGACCTGGCTGATTAGCTTGTGGTCAAAGTCTGCATTGGACCTCCCGTGGAGAGTCTAACCAGTTAGGAGTCGTCTAGGTCATAGGTCTACCCTAACTTAGATTAGAATTTTTTCTTTTTCTTTGTTTGTTTATTTGCTTGTTTTTTTTCTTTCTTTTTGTTTGTATTCCATTGTGTGATATGGCTTATAATAATATTTTTTTCAACTTTAATAATAATCCATATTACACACCTAGTTCATTTTCGGATATTACCAACCCGGCATATCATGACTTTAACCAACCTAGTGTGCCGGATTGGTCTTATCCGAATGAATATAACCCATGTCCCCCATCGTATGACTATAATTTCCATAACGATTTTTAACTCTTCACAGAGTCAGTGGGGATTCACCTACCCCGAGCATAATTTTCAACCAACTTGTCCCCCTTATCCACCTAGTCCACAATATCCCCAAGAATCATACTCAGTTCCACCAGTCCAAAATAGAAAACCATCAATTTTGGAAAGGAGTATGCGTGAGTCCAAACAACAATCACAAAATCTGCTGGACTCACAATTTCACTACCACTTCCAAGACAACTCTTCATCTTTTCATCAAAACAATGAACCCATCAACTATGAAAAGATGCTTGAAGCCATGACTCAGGCTCAAAACGCTCGTAATCGTGACATAGATATGATGGTCGAATCTCTACGTTCCCACCGTCCTGATGTCACTTACCATTCTGTTAGAGCCGAAGAGTCATGTTGTTTTGGAAATCAAGATTCTATTTCAGAACAACCATTTGAACTTGCCCAAACTCCAAATTTTGAAAAAGATATTGACAGTTTGGCAAGTTATTCCTTTCCTGAAATAGAACTTGAGAATGAATATGATCTTGAACTCCAACTTAGTGATTCAATTCTTCTTCCTGATTCAATAATGACTCCGGTATCTTCACCTGACTTCAATCTTTTCCCGGAGTCAACGTTGGATCCTGTACCAATTCATTATGAAATTGAATCACCCATCTTTGAGGATCATATTGAACTTGACCAATTATACACTTTTGAAGATCCTATTGACAAATTGGCAAGTTCTCAATTTTTTGATATTGAACTCAATGAGATATGTGACCTAGATTCTCAAATCTGTGATCCAGTTCAACTTTCCGAATCAATATTGACTCCTGTTTTATTACCAAAGTTGAGTAATATTTTTGAGTCAGTTTTGATTCCCCCACCTATCATTCATGAACTTGAATCACCAACATTAAGTCACATTCCATTGTTGGAAAATAATTGTGGACTTGAGTTTCAATTTCTTGACTTGGACCCAATTCCTGAACTTATTTCGACTCCTGAACCTTTACTTGACTTAAGTCACCTTCCTGAGTCGGTATTAGTTCCTGTCCTTCCTGAGTCCAAGTCAAACATTCTATCATTTCACACTCATTTCTGGGACGAGGTGGTTGACAAATTTGACTCCGAAATTAGTTATGGAATATGGAAATTAGATGGGGTCAAATACTTAATAAAAATCCTTTATGGACAAATCTTTTTAATGGGTTATATTAAAGATATTTCTGGTGGGTTCCTCTGAACCCAACGAAAAGTTGATTGGGCCGCGTTTCGTGGACCAATCAGACCACCACCAGAACCACCACCTTAAGGTAACCATTTTCCTTCCCTTTCTTCTTTTTCATGCATCTATGCATTAATTCATACATTGAGGACAATGCATGAGATAGGTGTGGGGGAGGGTCTAACATAACTTTTCTTTTTCTTTAAAATAAAAAAAAATTAACATTTTTCTTTACTTTTAAAAACTTTTTGAAAAATAGAAACAATATTTTGACTTATTTTTGTAAGAAATTAAGTTAATTTTAAGGAATAGGAAAATCCAAATTAGGATTTCTTATACTTGGTCAAAATAAGATTATTTGTTTGATTTTTAGAGTTAGGAGGATAATTTATCAAAGTAATTTGGTCTTGATCTTTACCTTGATGAAATATGCACACTTCATACACTTACACACTTAGGGTTCAAAAACAAAGATTCTTATGCCTTATAAAAAAAAAGTCTAATTATTGATTAGCTAGGTGCTTTGGCCTAAGCAAGCCTTAGTATTTATGCGAAAGATGATTAGATAAGTTATAATATATATATATATATATATATATATATATATATATATATATATATATATATATATATATATATATATATATACAAACAAATCTAATTATTGACTAGCTAGGTGCTTTGCCTAAGCAAGCCTTAGTTTTTATGCGAAAGATGATTAGATAAGTTTGAAAAGAAAAATCCTCTGATTAAGCTGGGTATTTGTGCCTAATAAAGCATAAGTATTCACGCCTAAAAGAGATTCATATAATAAAATCCTTAGTTTTGTGGCCTTGTTTGCTCGAGTCCTTAAGTCCTGGGGGTGTTTTCTCACCTGGTGCCCTAAGACCGTTTGGTTTGGGAGTCGATTAGAGGCTCGTTACATGGGCAGATTAGAAAGCCTAATAGAACTAAGGAATAATACCACCAAAAAAAAAGTATATATAAATAAATAAGGCATAAGAGTTAGAGTTAATGAACCCTTAGTCAAAATTTTCACATTCACAAGGTGCATATGACTTAGGGTAAAGTAATAGACTAGATGAGAAGTACAATTTGACTCCTTACTTTGATTGATAACAAATTTTTGAATAGAGACTAAGTTTAGGAATGAAAAATTCGGTTTTCCTATAACTTATAGATTGCTTAGATCTTACAATCATATTTCAAATATTTTTCTCTTTCAAAATGCTTTTCAAAAATACTAACTCTTTATTTCTCTTTCTTTATGGATTTTGTGGGTGCAATCCGCTGAAAACCCTCACGAGACAAAACTCGTCCTCTAGGGGGAACCTAGAGGTTTAACGGCTTGTTGCACATGCTCAGTGCAATCGCGCGACCTGCGAAAGTGGTCTAATAATCCTTAGTATAGTTTGGTTGTTTTGCTCGAGGACGAGCAAAAGATAGGTATGGGGGTGTGATTGGTAACTAATGTTGCATATTTAATATCATATTTCCATACTTATTTTAGAATAAAACTTTGCATTGTCCTAATTAATTGCTTAATTTATTTGCAGGCCCATTCTTAAAGGAGATGAAGAGAAATGAGCCCAAAAGCCCACCAAAATTCTGAGTTAAATCAGAATAAATTCACACTCAAGAAATCAGGGCAAAATCAAGAGGTTGAAAACCGGTTGAGAAGAATCCTCTCAGAATCGATCGGTTAAAGCCAAGAATCCAAGGCCATTTCGTCAGATCCGGGACTCAAACGGAGAAACCAACTCAAGATAAAAGCAGAGGGGAATACCTGGGCGACCCACCAACAGGGTGTGGCCACTTGGCCACACCCTAGCCGCGGAAACGCGGCCCTAGCCGCGTTTCCGCGGCATTGTTGGGGAGTTAGGGGGAGCGTTTGCTCCCCCGATCTCCCCGGGATCCCCCTCGTGTGGGTTATGCCTATAAAAGGGCAGTCTTTGCACGCAAAATGGGACGCCAATGCAGAGTTAGGATTTAGACTAGTTTTTCAATTCTTAGTTTAGGTTTTTCTTGTCTTGTTATGTAAATTGTATGTAAGCTTAGGTTAGATGATGATTCATGTAAGTAAGAGAGAGAGGCATATGTTGAGAGTGACACCGATGTACCCTCCTCCTTTCTTTCATCGTTTCAAGCAATAAAAGGTAACATTTGTATGTTCTGCTTTACTTTCATTTTCTTTTGTTTTTGTCTTCCTCTTCTACTTTACCTCGTTATTTTTGTTGAGTTTACAAGTGAATTCCAAAGCACAAGTATAACGATGTTATGTGAGTGCCAACGATAGTTCATGAAGGCGTTCTCCTCCTCAAAACGTATCACTTCATGCTTGTGCTAGACTTGATGATATAATGCGAACGGGGACTGAGCTCGGGCTTATGATCTATGCGTTGAACGCCTCCTAAACAAAGGTAGAACATGCACAGGTTTCCAAGTAAGTCATCAATCGAACTAGGTAAGTATTTCTTCACTCTCCTTTCTTTCTTTTCTTTTATTTCTTTAGTATAGATCTCCACTTCTTCCAACTCTTTCTTTTCGACTCATTTGTACATAGTCGCTTTCTTTCCCCTTCTTTGTAAATAGTCTTTTCTTTCCACCTTCTTCATCTATCGTTTTCTCCTAACTTTAACATAACTCTTTTTCTCTTTTCTTTTTAAGAAACAAAGAAGAACTTTCGTTTTGGTTTCTTAACGATTTCAATAAAGAACGTAAACGCTTCTATCGCAAAACCCTCCTTGTGGATCACGACCCGCATAGCCACTTGCTATAGCGGTAAGAATTGAGCACTTGCACATCCTAATCTTAAGTTCTAAAATTCCGTATTTTTTGTGCAGGTTTTGCATCAATCAGCGGTCGGCCGTGCGGTCGACCGGATGCCCCAACGGTCATATTTCTGACCGTTGGCGGTCGACCGGGCCGGTCGACCGCAAGCCTGTCAGGCTGCCAGATCAGCATAACGGCTAGTTTTCTGTTTGGCCTATATAAACCCCATTTCTTTGGGATTTTGGCTAAGTTTTCATGAGCGAAAATTTCTCTCTATTCTTGGTGTTTAAAAGAAGTTTTCAAAAGAGTTTAAGTGCCAAAAAGATTCATCTATTTGTTTTTAAGTGTTTTGTTATTTTCAAAGAAAATAGGTTTTTGGGAATTGGTTTCTTGTTCTTCATTTCCATATCAATTTGGTATTTTCCCAAGAGATTTTCTTTGATCAAAACACTTTGTTTTCCACACTTGAGCTTATTTCTATCCTATTCTATTTAGGATCTTTGTTTGTGGAAAAAGGAAAGAGGTTTGTGGTTGAGACATACCACTTGTTGTAAACCCTTGATTTCTTGTGTTGCTCCCTCTTTGGTAGAGGTTGAGGTTGTTGTATTGGGTTGGTGTTTGCTCCCTCTTTGGTAGAGGTTGAGGCTTGTGGTTTGCTCTCTCTAGTGAGAAGTGGAGATTGGTTGTAACCCTCTTCGGTAGAGGTGTTGGTTGTTGTTTGGCTACGGGCCTACCCCTCGGTTGTGAGGCGGTATTTGAGAGAGGAGTTCGGTACTCCTATTGTTGTAACAAATCCTCCTCAGTGGAGGTTCCCTCGGTGGGAGTATAGTGGATTAGAAATCCTTCTCGGTGAAGGCGGGGACGTAGAGCTAGGGGCTCGAACCTCGGAACATATCTTTGTATTTGCGTTTGATCCATTGCCTCTTTACCCTCTCTCTCTTTCATTTGTGCAAAGCATCATTCTTCATTCATATCATTCATACTGCTTGTGTTGCCTTGCATTATTTCATATTGCTTATCATCCTTATATGCTTGGCTTGTTTGTGTGTGCCTCACTTGTACTTAACCACAAGAGCTTCATATAGCACCTCAACCAATATTTAGGGGAATCAAGAGGAGTTAGTCTAGAGCCCTTCACGGGAATTCGGCTACACTTGTGTGTTGTACTAAGTGTGATTGCAAAATTGTTTTAAGCTTCCGCATTTAGCGCATTTAGTTTCTAGATTAGCATTTACACCTATTCACCCCCCCTCTAGGTGTTTTTCAATTGGTATCAGAGCCTACGCTCCTGATACTTAGGCTTAACATCCTAGGAGTGAGATCCTTGTTTGCTAATCTCATTTGCATTTGCTTGTTTTGCACACATATAGTTTGGACCCATGGACTTCATGACCCCACCTATGTTTGACCCTTCTAACATTCTTGTTTGGAAGACTAGGATGTCCATTTACCTACAAACCCTAGGATATAAGGTTCACCTTGCCATTACCAAGGAATCCTACCTTAGTGATAGCAAGCATATAGGGGCTAATGCACAAGCCCTAGAGGCCATTAGAAGCACGCTACCTAAAGAATATCTTATGCTTGCTTCTAACTTTGATTCCGCATTTGCAGTGTGGAATATGTTGACAACCACAACCACCACCTCCAAGCTTCAAGTGCCAATCCAACCGGAGGAAGAATCTAGTGGAGATGAATCCGAGCCACAACAATGCTATATGATCCAAGGGAATGACTCCCTTGAGGCACATTCGGATACTCAACTAGATAGTGCTAGCTCTTCATTTGATGATCATGATTATATGGATGCCAATGCTTTGAATGAAGAGTTGTCTATTGTTTGTGAAAAATTGTTTGAAAAATATAAAATTTTGAAAAAGAAAAGTCTAGGCCTTAACAATGATAATAAAAATTTGATTTCTAGACTTGACATTGTTTTGCAAGAGAAAGAGGAGATTTCTAATGAAAGGGATTCATTAAGATCTTAACTAGACCTTGCTCTAAAGGAAAATGAATTTTTGAAAAATAAATATGATTGTGATAATGTTTTGAAAAATAATAAAGTTTTAACTTCAAAAATTGATTTTGTTGTAAAAAATAATGATTCCTTGAAAAAGGAAATTGATTTCATTACAAAAGAATTAGATATTTGTGTTAAGAAAAATGTATCTTTGAAAAATAAGATTGATGCACATGTTTGCCATGCTAGGGTAGTATCACACACTTCACCTATTGCATGCCACACTTCTTCTTTAATTAACAATGATATATCTTTGCTTAAGAAGAGTGTTGATTGTTTGGGCTCCACTTTGAGCCAATGTGTTGTTGGGCATACACGATTGGAATCTTTGTTTCGAAAGAAACAAGTTCCATCTATTCATGCACACCCTCCACGGCATACACATGCTTCTCACGGACACCATCACACTTTGTATGCTCATGTGTACACTTGCACACATTGTGGACGTAAGGGCCACCTTGCTAAATTTTGCTTTGATAGAATACATACTTCAAATTTAGCAAATAAATTTGTTTGGGTTAGAAATGGTACTAACCCCCATGGACCCAAAAAGTTGTGGGTACCAAAGACCACCCCTCTTGTTTATGATGTAGGTGTGGGCTCTCGTATGACGTGAGAGTAGTGGTACCTTGGAGTGGATGCGTTCCGTACTTAAAAGGAGATCATTTGGATGCATCACTTTCAAGGGAAAGTTTGGTGGAGATGACCACCATGTTTTGGAGACAAGGAAAGTTGCCTTCTAGGTTTTGGTAACGATTCCTAACTCTTTATTTATGTTTGCATGCTTTCCATGTTTATCATTTATAGCATGTTTTATTGTTTTGAGATTATTATGAAAATGCCATGATTATTAGACCATTGACATGCATGTATAGCCTTTGAGACACCCATGTTTAATATGGATCATTTTTTTTGTGTTCTCACCATTTGTTTAGCTATCATGTTAATAATAGCGCTAATAACATGTGGATTTGCATAATAATCATGTTTATGTTTTTTTATGTTGATTTATATCCCGTTTTATGCTTCATGTTTTGATTACATGTTTAGATGTTAATTTTCATCAAGACTAGGATTTATATTTGTGCATATAGTGGGTCACAAATAAATCTATATATGTTTGTGCTTGAATGCTTATTTGAACCCATTAGATGTGCTAGTATAGTCTAGTTTTGATGATTGATGCATTTTAAACTTGTATTCTCATTTTGGTTTTGTTTTATGATCATATGTTTAACTTCATGTATATGTCCATTTTATCTAAACTATTGATTATACATATACATCCTTTTGAGCCACGTGCCTTCATGCATATATCTTTGTGGACTCGTTGTGTTTGGATATGTATGTATACTTTAGTTTGTATAGGACATACATATACCTTGAAGATTAAATAGTTTTGATGATTTTCATGTTTTCTTGTTTCAAGGAATATTGAGCTTATTGTCCATCTTTCATGATTATGATCTTTACATTGTATTTGTACACTCAAATTTATTGTTTACTCATGTGTTTGTTTTCATGAGTCATATTTATGCTTAATTGATTATGAGTGTTGACTATTTTGTGAATTTCATGTTTTCATGAAAAATATTTTTGTTTTATTCCTTGCTTGAAGGATTTCGTACTAGTTTACAAATTATTCATATAACTAGTTGCGATATTCTTCATTTTGGTAGAGTTTTCAAACATACTATATTTTCAAATTTTTTTTGAAAACCCCTACCTTCCACGGGCGGATGGATGGGCGATCATGCTCATATATGCTTTATATTGAAAATCATTTTAAACTTGAACATGATTGGGTGGTAGTTATATGATGTATACACTTGATCATTATTGTTGTTTCAATTGGTATCATTGAAATTCTTTCAATTGGTATCTGTTGGCCCAATGGCCTTCCACTCTAGTTTTGATGATGATCAACACTCATGTAGTTATGTTTACTAATATTCTTGTGTTTCTAAGTTTCAGATCATTAACAGGATATTAGGTTGGTGATTAGCTTCAACAAGATGATTAGAAGCTATTCATGATGATTCCGGTGCCAAAGCTTAAAGATCATACCTTTGCACTTGGAGAATCACGAAGTTTTGGAGCAAGTCTACTTGAAGATGAAGATCGTCAAGAAGACTTAGGTATCTAGTTTAGATAGAGTTTTAGATCCATTTGTAAAGTTTAGCTTAGTTGATATGCTCAAGTGCACAAAACACACACGTTTTATGTTTGGTTTTTGGTTTTCATGAATAGTGATCAAAACAAGTTTTAATTGATATATGTATAGTTGTTTCATTCTATACATGCATGCTTTAACTTTTAAACAAACTTATTTTGACTATCCTATTCATGTTTTGGAAAATTCTAGTTTGATAAAATACAAGTTTTGTTTTTGATAAAATTTGCAAGACACAAAAATGAATTGATATGTTGATATATTGTCTTGAAATTTTTATCACATGTTTATGTTTTAACATAAAATGATAAAACAAGTTTTATGGAATTTTCAGAAATGATAAAAGATTTTTGTAAAATATTTTTCCCTAAATTTCTGACCTGGTTTTTGGGCTGACAGGCTGGTCGGTCGACCGTGCCGGTCGACCGCACCAAAGGGCCGGTCGACCGATCCGGTCGACCGATGTGCACAGATGTGCACGTCTGTTAAGCACAGAACCGGTCGACCGGGTCGGTCGACCGAGTTGAGAGCTCTGCTCTCGGGATGTTTCGGTCGACCGGGCCGGTCGACCGATATTGCCCAACGGTCACATTTTTGACCGTTGGCGGTCGACCGGGCCGGTCGACCGGTGGCTGTCAGAACTGCCACATCAGCCTAACGGCTAGTTTTGTATAGGGGCTATATAAACCCCTTCTCTTTTGGGGATTTTGCCTAAGATTTTTAAGAGAAAAAATACTGGTTTTCTGAAGTGTTTAAAAGAGTTTTAAAAGAGTTTTAAGTGCTAACAAGATTTATTCTTTGTGTTTTTGGGTTTTGGAAAAATCAAAGAAATTGGAATTTGGGATTTTTGTATTGGCTTTCATTCTTTATCTTTTACAAGAAATTTCCCAAGTGTTTTTCTTTGAGTTCTTGTTTTCCAAAACACATAGTTTCCACACTTGAGCCATATCTTCTATCCTAAACTATTAGGATCTTGTTTTGTGGAAAAAGAGAAAAGAAAGGTTTTGAGGTTGTTGTTGTAAACCTCTAAGTTGTACACTCTTATTCTTGTTGTATCCCTCTTAGGTAGAGGTGATCGGGTGATTGGTTTGCTCCCTCTTTGGTAGAGGTGGAGATTGGTTTGTATCCCTCAAGTGTGAGGTGATTGAGATTGGTTGTGAGCCTCTTCGGTAGAGGTGTTGTTGTTGGTTGTTGTTGGCCTCGGTGGAGGTTGTATTGAGAGAGGAGTTAGGTACTCCTAGAGTTGTAAGAAATCCTCTTCGGTAGAGGTTCCCTCGGTGGGAGTTGAGATAGTGGAAATCCTACACGGTGGTGTAGGCGGGGATGTAGAGCAAGGTGTTCGAACCTCGAAACAAATCTTGGTGTTTGCATTGATCCATTGTCTCTCTAACTCTCTCTCTTTTATTTGTGCAAAGCATCATATTCATATCATATCATATTTGCTTGTGTTGTGCATATTTTCATATTGCCTTGCATTTATTCATATTGCTATCCACTCTTATATGCTTGGCTTGCTTGTGTGTGTGCATCACTTATACTCATCCAACAAGAGCTTCACATAGCGCCTCAACCCATATCTAGGGGAATCAAGAGGAGTTAGTCCAGAGCCTCGCAAGGGGAATTCAGCTACACTTGTTGGATTGTATTAAGAGTGTTGCAAGATTTGCATTAGCTTCCGCATTTAGCGCACTTAGTTTGCATTTAGTTTCTTAGATTAGCACTTACACCTATTCACGCCCCCTCTAGGTGTTTTACAATTGGTATCAGAGCTAGTGCTCCTGATACTTAGGCTTAACATCCTAGGAGTGATCCATTTGCTTGCTAATCTCATTTGCATTTGTTTGTTTGCACATTCTCATATAGTTTACCATGGACTTCATGACCCCACCTAGCTATGATCCTTCCAACATTGATATTTGGAAGTATAGGATGTCCATGTACCTAAAGACCCTAGGTTTGCATGTTTTCCTTGCCGCCACCAAGAGATGTTATCTTGGTGATTGCAATCATATGGGGGCCAATGCACAAGCCCTAGAGGCCATTAGAAGCACTTTACTAAAAGAATATCTTTTACGTGTTTCTAATCTTGATTCCGCTTTTGCAGTGTGGAACAAGTTGACAACAACCACCACCACCTCGGAGCTTCAAGTTCAAATTCTAGAAGAGGAATCTAGTGAAGAATCCGATCCACAATGCTTCATGGTCCAAGGGAATGACTCCCTTGAGGTACATTCGAAATCCCACCTAGATAGTGATTATGATGCTAGTTCTTCAAGTAATGATATTGTTGATCCCCACGCTCTAAATGAAGAACTTTCAATAGTATGTGAAAAATTGATTGAAAAATATAAGATTTTGAAAAAGAAAAGTCTAGAAATTGAAAAAGAAAATAAATGTTTGAATTCTAGACTTGATTGTGTTTTGCAAGAGAAAGAGGAGATTGCTAATGAGAGGGATTCATTAAAATCTCAACTTGATCTTGCACTTAAAGAAAATAACTTTTTGAAAAATAAAAATGATTGCCATGCTATTTTGAAGAAAAATGAGAACTTGTCTTCAAAAGTAGATTTTGTTTTAAAAGAGAATGTTGCTTTGAAAAACAAAATAATTTCTATTTCCAATGATTTAAATGTTTGCTTAGAGAAAAATATTGTTTTGCAAAATAAGATTGATTCTCATGTTTGCCATGCTAGTGTAGCCTCTTCATCTAGTCTACCTAATGCATGTACCTCTTCTTCTAGGATTAATGATGATATTTGTATGTTAAAGAAGAGAGTAGATTGTTTGGGCTCCACTATGAGCCAATGTGCTAAGAATCATACACGCTTGGAATCCTTGGTTCGAAAGAAATAAGTTCCAACTTCTATGCATGCACACCCTCCACGGCATACACATGCTCCTCACGGACACCGTCACACCATGTATGCTCTTGTGTACACTTGTACACATTGTGGCCGAAAAGGCCATCTTGCTAAATTTTGCTATGATCGTTTACATGTTGAGAATTTAGCAAAGAAGTTTGTTTGGGTTAGAGAAGGTACTAACCCCCATGGACCCAATAAGAGATGGGTACCAAAGACCACCCCTCCTATTATTTTTGATGTAGGTGTGGGCTCTCACATGACGTGAGAGTGTTGACACCTTGGAGTGGATGCGTTCCGGACTTCATGGAAATCAAATTGGATGCATCACTTTCAAGGGAAGAGATGGTGGAGAGGACCACCAAGTTTTGGAGACAAGGAGAGTTGCCCTCTAGGTTTTGGTAACAATTCCTAACTCCGTATTATTTATTACATGCTTTTAATATTCTTTGTTTGTAGCATGTTTTTGATGTCTATGGATTAGTATGTTCATTCCATGTTTATTAAATCCTTGACATACATATATAGTATTTGAGACACACATGCTTATATGAACCCATATTTAGTGTTCTCACTTTAGTTTAAGCTATAATGTACATCATGAATCTAATACATGTGAATTTACATAATAATCATGTTTTAGTTTTATCATGATGATTTATTTTGTTTTGATGCTTCATGTTTTGAATATATGTTTAGATGTTAGTTTTCATTAAGACTAGGAATTATACTTGTACATATAGTGGGCCACAAATAAATCTATATATGTTTGGGCTTGATTGCTTATTTGAACCCATTAGATGTGCTAGTATAGTCTAATTTTGATGATCCATACATTTTAGACTTGTATTCATATTTTTGGATTTATATGAGTTTTGATTTCATGTATATGTTTATTTTGCCAAAACATTAAGATATACATGTATACCTCTTGAGTCATTTGCCTTCCATGTAAATCTATTTATGGACTCAATTGTGTTTAGGGATATGTATGTATACTTAGTGTATTGACAATTCATACATATACCTTGAAATGAAATTGGTTTTTAGATGAAAATTTAGTTTTTCATGTTTCATGTATTTATGTTTAACTTCATGTATATGTCTATCTAGTTCAAACTAATCTTATACATATACATCTTTTTGAGCCACGTGCCTTCATGCATATATTTTGTGGACTCGTTATGTTTTGGATATGTATGTATACTTTAGTTTGTATTAGACATACATATGCCTTGAAGATTAGATAGTTTTGATGATTTTCCTGTTTTAAAGAATAATTGAGTTTATTGCCTAATTTTCATATTTATGATCTTCATATTTTATTTGTACACTCACATCTATTGCTTGCTCATGTTTTGTTTTCATGAGTCCTATTTATGCCTAATTGAACTTGAGTGTTTGATATGATGTGAATTTCATGTTTATGAAAAACAATTTTGTTTTATTCCTTACTTGAAGGATTTCGTGCTAGTTAACAAGTTTTCATTTAACTAGTTGCGATGTTCTTCACTTTGGTAGAGATTTTCAAACAAAACTACATTTTCAAATCTATCTTTGAAAACCCCTACCATCTAAGGGCGGTAGGATGGGAGATCATGTTCATGTATGCCCTAAATTGAAAATCTTTAAAACTTGAATTATGATTGGGTGGTAGATAATATGATGTATACACTTGAACTTATTGGTATGTCAATTGGTATCATTGAACTCTTTCAATTGGTATCATTTTGATCTTCTTGTATACTCATATATGTTTTGTATGTATGTATGCTTTAAATTCCAAGTATATCAATTTCTATTGGTATCTATTTTTCATACATATATATGTTTGTGTTTATGCTAGTGCTTGAGTTTCAATTTTGTTTAAATTGATTACTTTTAAATTGTTATCAAGACTATGCATGACTTTAGTTTGTATTTCATAAAGGGAGAGAAAATTTGATTTTGTATTTCAATTGGTATTTGTACTCCCACTCTTTATGATTAAAAGTTGTTATTTTAAACATATGATATCAACATCAAATTATATGTTTTCAAAATGAAATATATTCTTACAATAGGTATCAAAATTTGTGTTTAGACATTCAAAATTTGTTATGTTGTTTTACAATTGGTAATTTGTTATGTTTAATTACAATTGATATCTCAAAATGTTATTTAAAGAAAATATTCAAAGTTTTGATTTGTATTTCCTATATGCAAGGAGAGCTTAACATCTCTCTTACATATAGATTCATGTTGAGTATATTATAAATTGAGGAGCTTGACAACTCTTCTTTATATGATATACGTGTGTAGGGGGAGTTTCACATCTCCTCTTATGCATTACATAATATGTGTTATGTGAATTGGGGCTTGTCATCCCTTCTTCATGTAATGCATATGTGTAGGGAAGCTAACTTAGCGTCTTCCTCTTCATGAATGTATATAGCATATAACATATATTGATCCTTGTTTATTGGTATCAAGATGCTTCATTGACATATTTTTTAATTGATGTCATGTTTGTAGACACCCCTTATTGACTTTGTTTTTTTTTTGTGTTTTAGACAAAAAGGGGGAGAACATTGTTTGCATTGTTTTGATTAAAAAAAAGGGGGAGAAAGATTTTTACCCCTCATTTTATCTATGGTTTTGATTGTTTACCCCTTTGTTGATGATTGACAAAAAGGGGGAGAAGTATTTGAGTTTTATATGCATGCTTATGTTTTATATGCATATATTATGTTTAATATCAAGAATATTAAGTTTAATTGATATAGAGTTTGCTTTGTAATTGGTATCTAGAGCTTATTTGTTTTGAATATTCCATTTGATATCTAGAACCATTTATTGTTTATGCATATGCATGTTTCATGTTTAATATTCATTGCATATATTCATTGTTTATCCCTATGCATGAGTTAAGGGGGAGCTTCCTTGAAGCTTATCTTTAATCCATGCATATATAACTCCATGAGTTTTGTCATCATCAAAAAGGGGGAGATTGTTGGCCCAATGGCCTTCCACTCTAGTTTTGATGATGATCAACACTCATGTAGTTATGTTTACTAATATTCTTGTGTTTCTAAGTTTCAGATCATTAACAGGATATTAGGTTGGTGATTAGCTTCAACAAGATGATTAGAAGCTATTCATGATGATTCCGGTGCCAAAGCTTAAAGATCATACCTTTGCACTTGGAGAATCACGAAGTTTTGGAGCAAGTCTACTTGAAGATGAAGATCGTCAAGAAGACTTAGGTATCTAGTTTAGATAGAGTTTTAGATCCATTTGTAAAGCTTAGCTTAGTTGATATGCTCAAGTGCACAAAACACACACGTTTTATGTTTGGTTTTTGGTTTTCATGAATAGTGATCAAAACAAGTTTTAATTGATATATGTATAGTTGTTTCATTCTATACATGCATGCTTTAACTTTTAAACAAACTTATTTTGACTATCCTATTCATGTTTTGGAAAATTCTAGTTTGATAAAATACAAGTTTTGTTTTTGATAAAATTTGCAAGACACAAAAATGAATTGATATGTTGATATATTGTCTTGAAATTTTTATCACATGTTTATGTTTTAACATAAAATGATAAAACAAGTTTTATGGAATTTTCAGAAATGATAAAAGATTTTATAAAATATTTTTCCCTAAATTTCTGACCTGGTTTTTGGGCTGACAGGCTGGTCGGTCGACCGTGCCGGTCGACCGCACCAAAGGGCCGGTCGACCGATCCGGTCGACCGATGTGCACAGATGTGCACGTCTGTTAAGCACAGAACCGGTCGACCGGGTCGGTCGACCGAGTTGAGAGCTCTGCTCTCGGGATGTTTCGGTCGACCGGGCGGTCGACCGATATTGCCCAACGGTCACATTTTTGACCGTTGGCGGTCGACCGGGCCGGTCGACCGGTGGCTGTCAGAACTGCCACATCAGCCTAACGGCTAGTTTTGTATAGGGGCTATATAAACCCCTTCTCTTTTGGGGATTTTGCCTAAGATTTTCAAGAGAAAAAATACTGGTTTTCTGAAGTGTTTAAAAGAGTTTTAAAAGAGTTTTAAGTGCTAACAAGATTTATTCTTTGTGTTTTTGGGTTTTGGAAAAATCAAAGAAATTGGAATTTGGGATTTTTGTATTGGCTTTCATTCTTTATCTTTTACAAGAAATTTCCCAAGTTTTTCTTTGAGTTCTTGTTTTCCAAAACACATAGTTTCACACTTGAGCCATATCTTCTATCCTAAACTATTAGGATCTTGTTTTGTGGAAAAAGAGAAAAGAAAGGTTTTGAGGTTGTTGTTGTAAACCTCTAAGTTGTACACCCTTATTCTTGTTGTATCCCTCTTAGGTAGAGGTGATCGGGTGATTGGTTTGCTCCCTCTTTGGTAGAGGTGGAGATTGGTTTGTATCCCTCAAGTGTGAGGTGATTGAGATTGGTTGTGAGCCTCTTCGGTAGAGGTGTTGTTGTTGGTTGTTGTTGGCCTCGGTGGAGGTTGTATTGAGAGAGGAGTTAGGTACTCCTAGAGTTGTAAGAAATCCTCTTCGGTAGAGGTTCCCTCGGTGGGAGTTGAGATAGTGGAAATCCTACACGGTGGTGTAGGCGGGGATGTAGAGCAAGGTGCTCGAACCTCGAAACAAATCTTAGTGTTTGCGTTTTGATCCATTGTCTCTCTAACTCTCTCTCTTTTATTTGTGCAAAGCATCATATTCATATCATATCATATTTGCTTGTGTTGTGCATATTTTCATATTGCCTTGCATTTATTCATATTGCTATCCACTCTTATATGCTTGGCTTGCTTGTGTGTGCATCACTTATACTCATCCAACAAGAGCTTCACATAGCGCCTCAACCCATATCTAGGGGAATCAAGAGGAGTTAGTCCAGAGCCTCGCAAGGGGAATTCGGCTACACTTGTTGGATTGTATTAAGAGTGTTGCAAGATTTGCATTAGCTTCCGCATTTAGCGCACTTAGTTTGCATTTAGTTTCTTAGATTAGCACTTACACCTATTCACCCCCCCTCTAGGTGTTTTATAGTATCAATTTGATTTTTCTTGTATACTCATATATGCTTGTATGTATGTATGTTTTCAATTCCAATAGTATCAATTTCGATTGGTATCTAATCTTTTCATACATATATTTTGTTTATGCTAAGCTTGAGCTTCAACTTTGTTTCAATTGATTCCATTTTCAATTGGTATCTTATTACAAGCTTATGCATGTGTTTTGTTGGTATTTCATAAAGGGGGAGAAAATTCGATTTTCATATTTCAATTGGTATTTGTATTTCCACTCCCTTGCTTTATGATAGAAAATAGTCATTTCATTTGATATCATATACTTAAAAGGAAAAATACTTTCTATTGATATCAAGATGTTTATTTGAATGTTTTAATATTGGTATCTCAAAATTTTGTTTAAAGAAAATATTCAAAAGTTTTGATTTGTATTGCCTATATGCAAGGAGAGCTTAACATCTCTTCTACATATAGATTCATGTTGAGTGTATCTTGTATTGAGGAGCTTGACATCTCTTCTTTATGTGGTACACGTGTGTACGGGGAGCTTCACATCTCCTCTTATACATTGCATATTTTACGTTATGTGAATTAGGGCTTGTCATTCCTCTTTCATATAATGTATATATGTAGGGAAATTACTTTACCGTCTTCCTCTTCATGAATGTATATCGCATATACCATTTATTTATTGACCTATGTTTACTTTCAATTGGTATCAAGATGCTTCTTTGACATTTTTTCAATTGATACCTTAATTGATTGTCACCCCTATTTGGTTTTGTTTGTTTTAGACAAAAGGGGGAGAACATTGTTTTTATTTAACCCTTTGTTGATTCATTGTTTCGAACAAAAAAAGGGAGAAAAAAATTATTGATTTGGTTTTGCTTTTATCCCTTTATTGATGATTGTTTCTTTGTATTAAAAAGGGGAGAAAATTTTGTTTTGTTTTGATTGTTTACTCCTTTGTTGATGATTGACAAAAAGGGGGAGAAAGATTTTGAGTTTTATATATGCATATTTATGTTTTGCATATATTAAGTTTAATTTAGTTTAATTTTAATTGGTATCTAGAGCATGTTTTGTTTTTGAACATTTCATTGGTATCTAGAGCCTTTTTATTGTTTATGCATGATTATGCATTGTCATTCATTGCATATTTATTGTTTATTTGTTTATGCATGAGTTAAGGGGGAGCTTCTTTGAAGCTTAACTTTAATCCATGCATATATAACTCCATGAGTTTTGTCATCATCAAAAAGGGGGAGATTGTTAGCCCGGAGGCCTTCCTCTCTAGTTTTGATGATGATTAACTCATGTAGTTATGTTTACTAATAATCTTGTGATTTTAGTTACAGATCATTGATCAAGATATTAGTTGGTGATTGCTTCAAAAAGAGGAGTTTGGAAGCCTTCACTTGGTGATTCCAGTGCCCGAGCATCAAGATCATACCTTTACACTCGGTGGATCACGTTTGGGATCGAGTCGACTTGAAGATGGAAGATCGTCAAGAAGACTTAGGTATCCTAATTTAGTTTAGTGTGTTTAGATCCATGTGTAAAGCTTAGTATAGTTGATATGCTCAAGTGCACAACACACACGTTTTATTGGTTTTTCGGTTTTTAGTTTAACCGATATTTGTTTTCATGAATAGATTGATTAAAACAAGTTTAAATGGTTTATATGTATAGTAGATGTATTCTAGTTATACATGCATGCTTAAACTTCCTATACAAACTTATTTTGACCTTCCTATTCATGTATTGAAAAATTCAAGTTTGATAAAATACATGTTTTGGTTTTTTGATAAAATTTGCAAGACACAAAAATGATTCCTAATGTTTAATATTGTCTTGAAATTTTTATCACAAGTTTGTGTTTCAATATAAAATGTTAAAACAATTTCTATGGTATTTTTAGAAGAGATAAAAGATTTTTTAACATGTTTTTCTGACCCAGTTTCTGACCCAGAACTGTGCTGACAGGCCATGCCGGTCGACCGGGCGGTCGACCGACGTGCACAGACCTGTGCACGTCTGCTGGCACAGTGGGCCGGTCGGCCGGTCGGCCGACCGGATCAGAGAGCCTTGCTCTCTGTATCTGGGCGGTCGGCCGGTCGGCCGACCGGAGCAGAGAAGTCTGCTCTCTGTATCGGGCGGTTGGCCGTGCGGTCGACCGGATGCCCCAACGGTCATATTTCTAACCGTTGGCGGTCGACCGGGCCGGTCGACCGCAACCGGTCGACCGCAAGCCTGTCAGGCTGCCAGATCAGCCTAACGGCTAGTTTTCTGATTGGCCTATATAAACCCCATTTCTTTGGGATTTTGGCCAAGTTTTCATGAGCTAAAATTTCTCTCTATTCTTGGTGTTTAAAAGAAGTTTTCAAAAGAGTTTAAGTGCCAAAAAGATTCATCTATTTGTTTTTAAGTGTTTTGTTATTTTCAAAGAAAATAGGTTTTTGGGAATTGGTTTCTTGTTCTTCATTTCCATATCAATTTGGTATTTTCTCAAGAGATTTTCTTTGATCAAAACACTTTGTTTTCCACACTTGAGCTTATCTTCTATCCTATTCTATTTAGGATCTTTGTTTGTGAACAAAGGAAAGAGGTTTGTGGTTGAGACATACCACTTGTTGTAAACCCTTGA
Organism: Agave tequilana; assembly: GCA_038442645.1. Taxonomy (NCBI): domain Eukaryota; kingdom Viridiplantae; phylum Streptophyta; class Magnoliopsida; order Asparagales; family Asparagaceae; genus Agave; species Agave tequilana. Next base: position 27,343 of record JAVJIF010012049.1, on the reverse strand, counting down.
TTTCTTGTGTTGCTCCCTCTTTGGTAGAGGTTGAGGTTGTTGTATTGGGTTGGTGTTTGCTCCCTCTTTGGTAGAGGTTGAGGCTTGTGGTTTGCTCCCTCTAGTTAGAGGTGGAGATTGGTTGTAACCCTCTTCGGTAGAGGTGTTGGTTGTTGTTTGGCTACGGGCCTACCCCTCGGTTGTGAGGCGGTATTTGAGAGAGGAGTTCGGTACTCCTATTGTTGTAACAAATCCTCCTCGGTGGAGGTTCCCTCGGTGGGAGTATAGTGGATTAGAAATCCTTCTCGGTGAAGGCGGGGACGTAGAGCTAGGGGCTCGAACCTCGGAACATATCTTTGTGTTTGCGTTTGATCCATTGCCTCTTTACCCTCTCTCTCTTTCATTTGTGCAAATCATCATTCTTCATTCATATCATTCATACTGCTTGTGTTGCCTTGCATTATTTCATATTGCTTATCATCCTTATATGCTTGGCTTGTTTGTGTGTGCCTCACTTGTACTTAACCACAAGAGCTTCATATAGCACCTCAACCCATATTTAGGGGAATCAAGAGGAGTTAGTCCAGAGCCCTTCACGGGGAATTCGGCTACACTTGTGTGTTGTACTAAGTGTGATTGCAAAATTGTTTTAAGCTTCTGCATTTAGCGCATTTAGTTTCTAGATTAGCATTTACACCTATTCACCCCCCCTCTAGGTGTTTTTCAACAATAAGATATGGCAATGAAGCACATAAACATGTATGCAAATGAAGGAGTAAACATGCTAATCAAGCATAAAACAAAATCACAAAATCTTTTTCTCCCTATTTGCAAAACAAAACATATATGCATAAACACAAATACTACTCCCCCTTAAGCAAGGAAAACATGCATATATTTCAAATACTTCTCCCCCTTTTTGTCAATCATCAACAAAGGGGTTAAAATAAAACAAAATCAACAAATTTTTCTCTCCCCCCCGTTTTTTTTTGTCCGAAACAAAGAACCAAAGAAGGGGTAAACATAAATCAATCAATAAGGATTATCTGCGATATACATTCATGAAGAGGAAGACGTTAAGTTAGCTTCCCTACACATATGCATTACATGAAGAAGGGATGACAAGCCCCAATTCACATAACACATATTATGTAATGCATAAGAGGAGATGTGAAGCTCCCCCTACACACGTGTATCACATAAAGAAGAGTTGTCAAGCTCCTCAATATACAATACACTCAACATGAATCTATATGTAGAAGAGATGTTAAGCTCTCCTTGCATATAGGCAATACAAATCAGAAATCTTTTGATTTTTCTTATAAAACAAAATTTTGAATTTTCTCAATAAAACAAATCTTGAGAATTTTTCTTAAAATTTTATTTTCTTATCATAAACAACTTTGTGCTTTAAACATGTAAATCAATTTTAACTCAAGCACAAATAACAAAACATATATATGTATGAAAAATGAGTATACCAATTGAGATTGATACATACATATATAAGAAAACAAAATATGAGTATATACAAAAATAGAATCAAATTGATACCAATTGAAACGATTCAATGATACCAATTGAAACAATAATAGGATCATGTGTATATCTCATAAAACATTGAGGAATAAATAACTAGTTAAATTAATTTTTGAAAAACTAGTTAAAGATCCTTCAAAAACATGAAACCAAAACATGTGTTTTTCATGAATCATACCAAATACACAAGAATTGACACTCGATCTATAAAGCTCAAAAATATGTTCATGAACCAAAGTCATGACAAACAAATAAAGTGTGAGTGTTCAAAGATTATGTAAATAGCATTTTCATGAAAATAGTCAATAAGCTCAAAAAGAACATGAATCTTTTATTTTTATCAAACAAAACATAAAAATTCATTTTTTATTAAAAAAAAAACAAACTTCTAGGTATATGTATGATTTATCTAAATCTAGCAATATGCATATATATCCCAAACATAAAAGAGTCTATTAAAGATTTTTGCATGAAGGCAAGAGACTCACGGGTATACATGTATATTTATTAGATTTGAATATAAAATACATATACATGAAGTAAAAACACGAAAATTGGCAAAACAAGTGTAAATGAAAGAATCATCAAAACTAGTCTATACATGTGCATATAGTGGGTACAAATGAGCATGAAGTGCAAACATATATAAGTCAATTTGTTGCTCACTATTTGTACATGTATAAATACAAATTTTAATTGAATCTACATCTAAGCATGAATTTACCACATGAAGCAGAAAACAAATAAAACATGGACATGCTATATGATATTACAAATGAAAAGCATGTAAATAAACTAGGAGTTTAGAAATAGTTACCAAGCCAAGGAACTACTCCAAATCTCCAAAACATGGTGGTTGTCCCACCAAAACTCCTTGATAGTGATGCATTCATATATGTGTCCATCAAGTCCAAGTGCATCCACCATCAAGGCACCATTTCTCTCACGTCGTGTGAGAGCCCTCACCTACATCAAAAACACAAGGTGGGGGTTTTGGTACCCATTTTCTTTTGGGTCCTTGGGGGTTAGCTTTGTAAGGCACCCAAACATTTTTATTAGCAAAATTTAAAACATTTATCTTATCATAACAAAATTTTGCTAAATGGCCTTTGCGGCCATAATGTGTACACTTGTACACCTTAAGATGCTTATGTGTATGTGTATGATCGTGGCGTGCAACATAAGCATATGCATGATGATAATGTGCATGAATGTGTGGAGTTTGTTTCTTTGAAAACAAGGACTCCAATCTAGAATGGTTAAATGCACATGAGCTCAAAGTGGAGCTCAAACAATTTATTTTATTTTTCAAAAGATTAATCTCATTTTCATTAATAGTAGCATGTAAAGCATGATGAGATATAGAATCATTTTTCTTATTCTTTTTAGAAACAAAATCCTTTTCTTTTTCAACAATTTTTCTTTTCAAACAAGAATTTTCTTGAAAAACAATTTCCTTTTGTTTTTCCACCAAAACAATTTTATTTTTCAAATTTGTGTTTCCTTCACAAAGATCACTCAATTTGGAAAGCAAGGAAACATTCTCATTTTTCAAATCATTATTTTCTTTTTCAATGCATGCAACCTTATTTTCTAATGAATCTTTTTCATTAAGCATGCAATCAAATTTCTTTTTCAAATTTTTATTTTCCTTTTTAATCATGTCATATTTCTCAAGAAGGAGTTGACAAAAAGTGCTAAGCTCATCATATGACATGTTATCCTCATTTACCTCGGATTCGGTAGTTACCTCAAGGGGGTTATCCCCTTGGACCATATAGCACTTGTTGGAGGTGTCGCTTCCAACATCCGAATCGCTCCCGTCATAATATAGATCCTTTTCGTCAAGGGAGGTGATGATGTTCCAAGCTACAAAAGTCGAATCAACATTAGAAACCCTAGATAAATAATCATCATTTAGGGTACTCTTCAAAGCATGTAGGGCTTTTGCATTAGCCTCAAGATTCTTGCCATTTAAACAATATGAATCATTAGTGATGGCAAGGTAAGCATGAATTCCTAGGGTCTTGAGGTACAAGGACATCTTAACCTTCCAAATTTGGATGTTAAGAATGTCAAACATGGGTGGTGACATGAAGTCCATGGTGTGTGTACAAATATTGTGATTAGCCTAAAAATGAGGATCTTTAACTCTAGGTTGTGAGACCCAAATTCAGAGCACTTGGCTCTGATACCAATTGAAGAATCACCTAGAGGGGGGGGGTGAATAGGTGATGGCTAATCTAATGGTCACTTAATGCCAAATAATGCGGAATTAAATACTATTATGACCTAAATAAACTTCTTACACTAAACACCACGTATAACACAAGAGTGTTGCCGAATTCCCCGTGAAGGGCTCTGGACAAACTCCTCTAGATTCCCCTAGATAAGGGTTGAGGTACCGCGTTGGCTCTCTTGGTTGAATACAAGTGTTAGCAAACAAACCTAAGCATGTATATCAATTAAGCACAATATGAATATCAAGCATGTAAGGATAAGCACAATAAAAGCATGCAAGATATAAACAAGAGACAAAGAGAGAGAGAGAGAGAGTGAGCAATCGCAAACACAAGGGATTTGTTTCGAGGTTTGAGCACACTTGCTCTACATCCCCGCCTTCGACACACGAAGGATTTTCACTATGCTTGATCCCAATGGATCACTCCTCGGTGCCGCAACACCTACAATCCCTCGGACTCTCTAGTCCCGTACACACCGCAAGCCCCACAAGCTTGCCGAGGCCGCACCTCAAACCGAGAGTTCACACACGAACTCTAAACAACCGCGAACACACTCGTTCGCCTCCTCAAGAAACAAAGAAAGGTCTTTGGTGATCACAACACTTTGATCACCTAAAAACTATCTCACTACAACACTCCTATAAGATGAATAATCAATGGGTTGCTCAAGTGTTTGTGTGAGAAAACAAGAAAAGAGATGGTGGAGGAAAACTCAAAGAAAATCTCTTTTAACACTCTTGATAAACTCTCCTTTTTATTGGAAATATTTGCTCTAAAACAAGTGGAGAAAACCTCTTAAAAGAGTGGGAAAACTGGTGAAAAATCCACTTGAAAATCTTTTTTTAAAACAGCCCCCAAATGCCCCATTTTATAGAGTCTGGAAAACTAGCCGTTGGGGTCAGTCAGGCCTGTGGTCGACCGCCCGATCGACCGGCCAACGGTCATATTTCAGACCGTTGTGCCTTCGGTCGACCGGTCGGTCGACCGAGGCCAGGATACAGAGAGCAAGTCTCTCTGTCCGGTCGGCCGCTCGGTCGACCGGGGCCTTTCCAGAGAGCAGAGCTCTCTGGACGGTCGACTGGGTCGGTCGACCGGCCACCTGCCAGAACTGGCGTTCACGTCTATGCACGTCGGTCGACCGTGACGGTCGGCCGACTTCAAGCTGCGGTCGACCGTCCCGGTCGACCGGCTGAAGCCAGGAAACAAAGTAAAGGGATTAAAAACTAAGTCTTTTTGGTTCAAATAAAATCCCATAAAATACAGAAAAATCTACAAAAATAGTTTTACCAATATACTTTGATAAACAAACATGCTTGCACAAAATCAAGGCATGTTACAAAAGATTTGGACTATTTTTGTAATATGAAAAAATTGGTTCAAATGAAAAACAGTATTTTTCCAAACTTGATTTTTCTAAAACTTGTTTTCCAAAACTTCACCAAATACAAAAACAAGATATTTAAACTACTTTTAAAGCATAGTGTGTATGGATATGATCCACTACACAAACATGGTGAAATATCTATGTTTTTGACATTATGCACTAAACATGGTTTTGGATAAGACATGAAAACTTGAAAACCAAAATCCAAACATGTATTTTCTAATATAGAAAATCTTTTGTAAAACAAATTAAATCAAGAGTGTGTGTGTATATGTACTTGAGCAATCCACCAACTACTCTATCCTTTACATTTTATCTAAAACAAATTTTCTAAAAACAAACCTAGACTCAAGTCTTCATCTTCTTGAAGTCTTCTCTTGAAGCTTTCTTGACTTGGTCCAAACACCGTGCAAGCTCCAAAACTTGACTTCAAATCCTTTATTGAAGCTATGCACCCACTAAGATCTTGATCATAAATCTGTCACTAATTAAACACAAGATCATTAGTACTATAACTACATGAGTTAATCATCATCAAAACTAGAATGATGGGCCTTCGGGCCAACAATATATATATAATTATATTATTATATATATTTATTATGCACATGGTGTTCGTGAATTTCCCAGATATTACTCGGTATTTTGTTCCGATTTTTAGGCAAGTACTTTTTTTTGCTTCATGTCTTATTAGTACTACTCTGACTTTTACTACCTGATACATCGTTATGCGAGTACAGTTTCTCTTGAACAAGCATATATTTTATTTTGGGCGAATACTTTCTTTATGTTGTTTCATTACATGCGTAACAATTACTGCTCTAACTTTTTATACATGATGTATCGTTATGCAAGTTGATATGTGATATGCGAGTACATTTCCTGGGTTACTTCATGCTTTACTTTCATCGTTTCATACCTAGTGATTGCTATTTTAACGTCTATTGCATGATATATTGACACTTGATATCTGACACCGATACTTGACATGTTATTACTTGACACCTGATACTTGACACTTGATATTTGACACCAGTAATTGACACGTTATACTTGACACCTGATACATGACACTTGATATCTGACACCGGTACTTTACATGTTATATTTGACACCTGATACATGACACTTGATATCTGACACTGGTACTTGACATGTTATTACTTGACACCTGATACTTGACACATTGCATCTGACACCGGTACTTGACATGTTATTACTTGACACCTGATATTTGACACTTAATATCTGATACCGGTACTTGACATGTTATTACTTGACACCTGATACTTGACACATGATATCTGACACTGGTACTTGACATGACACTTGATATCTGACACCGGTACTTAATATGTCATTACTTGACACCTGATACCGACACCTGATAATTGACGCTTGATAATTGACATGCTATCACTCACTTGACATGCTATCACCTGGTACTAGTACATATGACCTGATATTGTGACACTTGACTGGATAATATTACACCTGACACCTGTATTACATGACATATTCATGACTATTACTTTTACGGGGACTTGGCACGATTACTATACTGTTACCAGACCTCTGGTACTTCTAAACTCCTGTACTCCTGAACCCCTCTATTCTGGAACTCCTGAACCCCTGTACTCCTGAACTCCTGTATCCCCTGTATTTATGTCCCCTGCACTGTTACTCTTGTTAATAGCATAGTCATACCGGCGTCTAGCAGAGCATGCCTGGTGTCGGGATGACGAGGATGTATCCCACGATCGTGCTAGCGTCCGGCGGATCCTGAATGGAACTAAGTGCCACACGGAGCAAAGTGCCACACCACACACGTGGTGAGGGCCACCTATTGAATCTGTGGGGGCCACCTCTAGAATCCATTCCCCACACAGAGCAAAGTGCTACATAGAGCAAAGTGCCACACTACACATATGGTGGGGGGCCACCTCTTGAATCTGTAAGGGCCTTGAATCTGTGGGGCTATCTTTTGAATCAACCCTCAGAGCAAAGTGCCACATGGAGCAAAGTGCCATACCACGCACGTGGTGGGGGCCACCTCTTGAATCTGTGGGGGCCACCTATTGAATTTTTGGGGCTACCTCCTCCCTCCTGCCTGTGCCGCCTGGTGTTAGCGTGATAAGCATTTTCAGTGCCTATTAACACACACACACACATACCTGTATAATGATAACGCCAGGAACATATGTTATTTGGTCTCTCCCCTATTCGAACAATGGTACCCGCATATCGGAGTTCGAATGAGTTCTACTGAAAGTGCGGGCTCCAGCGTGAACTGTCGGTGTTGTGGGACGCCGGTGGGAAAGGGACAAGAATAACAAACGATACTGATAATTATTATTGAATAACTTAAAATATAACACCTTTATATTCTCCAGTTATAGTGTTATGCCCTGAGTTGATACCCTACTTTATGACATATGATTTTTGTGGTACAATGATTACTCTAGACACACTCTAGTTCTGTTACTCTGAGGGCAACTCAAGTTGTATGAACTCAGATATTCGCGATATGAGATATGTAATATATAGATGAGGGTTCCTTATTTGGATTATCCCCTTGATGTATCAATCTCATGAATCCATAATCTGAGCTTATACAACTAGTTTTGTCCATACTTGTATTTATCACATGTTTAATGTATTTATCGCATGTTTATTTGTATCTATACTCTCGACATCGTTTTATATTATGCTTTCTGATTCAGACTTATCGATATACATAATTTACTGTTGTTTCCTTAATTTCCTTTATGTTACTTGTCATTGCTTATACCTGCATGGCTGAACCACATCACTTGATCATGCACACGTGTGACTGCCTGAGCACGCCACCTGGCTTTATCATATGTACTCGCGGGTTGCATCTGACAACCCTAGATTCTCATGTCCAGATCCTAGAGCTTGGACTATGGTGGCCTTGTTGTAGCTGATCAGAGTGTGCAACGGATCCTTCCATGGCGACCAGAGTGTAGCAGAAGCTTGGACATCGCCACAGCTCTTCCTCCCAGTTTCTCTCCTGTTTGGCTCTCGGGGTCTCTCTTGCTGCTCTGGAGCATCTCTCAACTTTTGTTATGTATATCTCTTCGTGTATTGTACTTTTGTATTTTCTGGTGATATAATATTCCTGTAATATTGTATCACTCTATGTGATAACCATGTACTTGTACTTTTCTGTTGGAATGCATATTACCACTGTGCTTCCGCGCTCTGATTCTTACCTGTACTGATGCTTAGCGTGTATACGTGAGGGTATTTTTGACCTACGTATATATGTTGCAGTGACGTCTCCGTACCCGTGGGATCGGGGCGTCACAAATACACACATGGGTCATAATGACTGCATGTGTACTTTTTACCTCTGATGAAGCTGTTAAAACGCTTGTACCACTGCCTGGAGACTGCTTCAATCCATACAGTGATTTCTTCAACTTGCATACTATATTCTCCTTTCCTGCAGTTTTGAACCCCATCGGTTGAGACATACAGATATTCTCATCAAGATCGCTATGGAGAAAGGCGGTCTTCACATAGAGCTGGTCAAGGTCCAACTCATACTGTGCTATTAACGCCAGTAAGATCCGAATCGACGAGTGCTTTACAACAGGTAAGAAAATCTCGTTGTAGTCAATGCCTTCTCGCTGTGCATAGCATTTAGCTATCAACCTAGATTTATAGCGTACAATATCTTCCTTGAGAGATCCCTGTTTCTTTGCATATATCCACTTACAACCAATCACCTTCTTTCCTTTGGGCAACTCTGTCAGTTTTCAAGTGTTGTTCTTGTGTAGAGAACTCATCTCTTCTTCCATGACATCCTTCCACATCTTAGACTCTGAACTGATTTCAGCTTCCCTATATATATACGGGATCGTCTCATCAACGACTGGGAGAGCATAGGACATAATCATATCTGTAGTGAGCCAACTAGGCTTACGTGAATTTCTTCTATTCTTCCAACTGCAACAGATTCATGGATATCACCCATAGTCTATCCTTGATCCCCATCATTATTATCAGCATCCTGATCGGCTATATGATCACTACCCTATGATCACTACCCCTTTGGTCTTCTCAATCTCCACCTGCTGAGAGATTATAGGCTTCAACATTGAAGACTCATCGAACATGACATCTCTGCTGAGGACAAACTTTTTGTCTGTAGAATCCTAAATCTTGTAACCTTTTATTCCTTTCTTGAATCCTACAAACAATCTTTTCTTCACTCTTGGGTCTAACTTGTCTTTCTTAACATGGTAGTAAGCCGGACACCCAAATACCTTAGCGAATCATAGTCCTGAGCAACTTTCCCTAACCAAACCTCCAGAGGAGTTTTACCTCCTATTGCAGACGAAAGCAGCCTGTTGACGAGATAGCAAGCATATGCCAAAGCCTCGACCCAAAAGTTCTTTGATAATCTGGCATTGGATAACATGCAACAGACTTTCTCTAACAAAGACCTGTTCATTCTTTCTGCTATCCGTTTTATTGCGGTGTTTCTCTTACTGTGAAATGCTTGTCTATGCCTACATCACGACATAGATTTAGGAAAGGATTAGACTTATACTCACCTCCGTTATCTGACCGGAGGAGCTTGATCTTTTTTATGCTTCGTGGTATATACCCAACATCGCCTAGAATAATCATCAATGAAAGTCACAAAGTAATGGTTACCTCTAATAGATTCCGTTTTGGTAGGTCCCCAAATATCAGTGTGAACATAATCTAAAATCCCCTCAGTACAGTGAGTCGCTGTGCCGAATTTCACCTTGGTCTTCTTTCTGATGACGCAATGTTCACAAAAATCCAATTTGCAGGTTCTGACACCTTTCAATAGATCTTACTTTGCAAGAGCTTGCAAAGACTTTTCACTAGTATGTCTGAGCCTCATATGCAACAGCCTAGTAGAATTATCATCTGAATTTGTAGAAATCGCCACCTGTCCTATAACTATACTACCCTTCAAGTAGTAGAAATTATTTCGGCGGACGTCCTTCAGAACCACCATTGAACCTTTGGTCATCTTGAAAACACCATCTCTTATCGATACCTCAAGGCTGAATATTTCCACAGCACCAACTGAGATAAGATTCCTCTTAAGTTGAGGTAAATACCTCACTTCCTTCAATTCAAGCACCATCCCATCAAACATCCTGATCTGGACTGTCCCTATACCTTCCATGTTGCATGGGTGATCATCACTCATGATCACAGAACATCCATCTAGCTTCTCAAAGCTAAAAAATTAATCCCTGTTCGGGCATACATGGTAGGTAGCTCCAGTATCTAACATCCACTCAGAATCTCCTGAGTAACCGACGATAGGAGTAGTGACAGAGAAAGAGAATACCGATGAGTCTGAGTCTGATCCACTTGCTTGTGAAGTACTGATGTGAGTACTAACCACCTATGCGGGGTTTGCCTCGGTCTTTGACTCTTTCTTCTTATCTTTAGCCTTTGGACAATTATCCTTCCAGTTCCCTAGCTCTTTGCAGAAGGCACACTGATTCTTCTTCAGATCTCTAAAATCTGGTCTGGACTTCGATCTCCCACGATCACCTTTGCCCTTCCTATTGAAATTCCTGCCTCTTACCACCAACACCTCTGCTGATGTACTCCCAGAAGAAGACAGTCTGTCCTTCCTCCTTACTTCATAATTTATAAGAGCAGCCGACACCTCACTGTAGTTAAGTGTTTGTCTACCGTTGATCAAAGTTAGAGTAAAGGTCTTATACTCTTCGTCGGGAAGAGAATTCAGAAGAATTACCACCTTATCCTCTTTATCGATCTTGATATCCACATTAACTAAGTCTGTAAGAAGCTTGGTGTAGTTGTTCATGTGTTCATCAATAGATAGTCCTCTCTTCATCTGGAAGCGATAAAGCCTCCTCTTCAACTGCAGCCGCGACTCAATACTCTTCATCAGATTTTTTCTCCAGGATCTCCCACAATTGCCTTGCAGATGTTTCATGTAACACATGATACTTGATGTCTTGTGTCAAACAAGACTTTATCAAATCACACATCAATCGATTCATCTTGTCCAAATCTTCTTCAGAAGTAAAATCGTGCTTTTTCTCCAACCGTCGAGTGTCTTCGAGGTTTGACGCCGTCAATGCATCCATCACCTCACATCTCCACATACAAAGTTGTTCTTGATATCGAACTTCACCACATCAATTTTCAATGGATGTGGGTTCATGGTTTCACCATAGATGTACTATCTCCAGCCATCTTCTCAATAGATCCCTCGAAGCAATGTGGAAAACAAACAAAGTTAGATAAAAAAACTAGATAAAGATAGAATCTTTACCTCAAATTGAAACCGTAGGTGAGTTTCCGACGAAACGATCTACTCCACCGAATTTGATTTCTTGAGTAATCCAAACACTATTCTGAGATCGACACACGATCTCACAAACAGTCCCAACGCTGCTCCGAGATCGACGCACGATCTCCGCTAAACAGCAACCAATGCTCTTGGAATCGACGCACAATCTTACGAAGAACCTGGGATGCTCTGATACCACTTATTGCGCGCGAGGCAACAACTAATGAGGAATCCACCAATAGAGATAGATGTAACAGAGAAGTACCCAGAAAATAAGCACAAAGAAACAAGAGAGAAAATCAACACAATATTTAACGAGGTTCGGCAATTTGCCTACGTTCTCAGGACAAAAGGGGAGAGAGATTTTATTGGTTCAACAACCGATACAACTTGTACCTTACATATAATTCAAGAGGGCTCTACCCCTTTATTTGTAGCCAGAGAGACTCAGCGTTTTTAGGAAACCCAAGTGGATTTGACTTCAATTAAAAAACGAAGTCCGAATTCTGAAAGGAGAACCAGATTCGCGCCCAGATACGCCTGTCGGTCGACCGGTGGTCGACCGACCGGTCGGTCGACCGAGTCCAACCGAGACTAATGCATGCCAGTCGGTCGACCGTTCTCCTGCTACGGTCGACCGGGCGGTCGACCGGGCTGCCCTGTGCATGTTGTGCACGCCGGTCGACCGACCATTGCTGTTGGCCTGCAATTCGATGCGTTCTCACTTCTTTTTGGCTTCCGATCTCTGCACTGTTTCTTCCGACGAGTCTAAAAAACTCTAGCATAGCTTTTATCTCCTCTCTCCCTACATTTCAAGTATTTATATACGCTTTAATCATTGAATATTATCATACTAACTTTTGCTAGTTCAGTTTTTTCTCATATTTATGCTTGAAGGGGAAGATTGATATTTCACATTTTACCCCTTTTTCTCTCCCATTCATTTCTTCATTCTGAAATCTGGAAAGTTGTGACAAAAAATTGACAAATCCAGTGGACACACCACATGTGAATTTTTTACTTACATCAACATATTTTTCTATAAATTCCCTTCCTTCAAAAAAATTATCTATAAGTTCCCAGATTCAGAAAAGTGATTGGTGTCATTTGGTTTTTGGTTGTAATTTGCCAGGATTTGAGGAGGGAAGCTAATGGGCAACAGAAGAACATGAGGAAGTGTCTGAATAAAGGCAGCACACTTATGATGAATTCATGAGTCATGCTAGAAGGAGTGTTAGTGATGCAGATATATTCAAGTATGAACTCTTGCCCGGCGGCTGCAGCAATCACGAGGGCTTAAATCCGAGCTTAGTTTTCCAGATCTCCCAGTTCAAGAACCCAAGACTGGTCAAGATTTTGGTATGATGCAAAGTGATGAACTATATTAAACTATATATAGATTTTATTTTCATTTAATTTTTTTTCCTTCCAGTAATCATTCAACTCTTCCTATTAGTTTAAAGTTTTGTATGTAATAAGGTTTGAGTGTCAACTATTTTACTTGTAGTAGTCTTCATATCTTTTTGATATTTGCTGATAAAGGCAAACATCAATTTATATAATGAATATAAAGAAGGAAAACATGATTCTTATAGAAGTGAAACAAATTTGCTTTCTGAAGTTCTTTTTGGATTCTTGTTGTAGTTCTATGATGTGTTTAAAAGCAACGATAAATATGAGAAAGGGAATTTTTTATTTTGGAATCTAGAGTAGTAATAAATTTGTCATTTAGGGTCCAGGTAAGAAAGTTTATGAAGATCTTAGACATTATATTTAATTTTTGTCTTATGCAGTCTAACAAAGAATTCAAAAGAAAGCTTTAGGGCCTCTACGGATAAATAGAGCATAGAAAACTAGAGTAATCTTTAGGCGCAGGTAGGTTCTGCAAATTCTATTCTACAAGCCCATATCTTCAGTGATTGACAAGCTACAAGCTTATACTTGTTGATAATCTATCACCGATTAAACAACAAAGAAACACTGAGTTAAAGACTCGGCAGCGCAAGCGAAAGCGTAGAAGATCTAACACTAGTAAGTAATTGAAACTAAATCACTACACAACTAAAAAATACAAAATTTAAAGTGGTTCGGCAATGTGCCTGCATTCACGGGGAGGAGGAGAGAAATCTTTATTGTAAATAGAGAAGAAAATCTCTCTCACAACTCTCAATGGCGGAAATCTGAAATTCTGTTGAATTCTTAACTCTCTTGACACACCTTCGAAAGGCCACCCCAAGGGGTTTATATAAGCACCTAGAATGATCCTAATCCAACACGAACTCATATCAGCACCTCCTCAGAGAAAGAGAAAACCCATATCAAAATCAAAATAGGAGAGAGATCTGTATTAGAAAACTGTCAGAACCTGAATTCTTCTCCAATGAATATGAGGCACTCCAAATACTAATAATCTCCACCTTGACTCATGTTCATTAAGTCCCTCTGTAGAAATTGGCCTCTACTTCATTCGCCTCTCTTTCTCCCCATTTTGTGACTTCACATGGCTCCCTCCTAAGAGTCCGTTCGCCATTTTATCTTTGGAGAACCTTGATGAAGTTCAGAGATGCTCTGAACTTTTCCATTGGAATGGTCTTCGTCATCATATCTGCTGGATTCTTCTTCGTGCTGATCTTTACCAAATCAATTATCTTATCATTCATGACCCACTGATGTATCTTGTGAAACCTCACATCAATGTGTTTCGTCCGCTTGTAATACCTGTGATCCTTAACGAGATAAATCGCACTCTAGCTATCGCAATGAACCTGAACTGAATCCTGTATGATACTAAATGTCTCAACCAATCCTCTCAACCATAAAGCTTCCTTTGATGCCTCAACTGCAGCCATGTACTCAGCCTCTGTCATTGAAAAAGCAATTGTATCTTGCAACTCTGCAATCCAACTAAATGAGGCACTCAGCTACTGTGAACACATAGCCTGTCATAGATCTTCGTTGATCAAGATCTCCTGCCTAATCTGCATCAACATAGCCTTGTAGTAACCTAGACTTTTTTATTTCTAATCTCTGAAACACTAAGCCTAGTTTCGCAGTCCCTCGCAGATATCGTAACACCAACTTTACTACTTCTCAATGTTGCTTTCTTGGATTTGACATGAACTGACTTACTGTACTAACTACATAAGCTAAGTCAGGCCTAGTGCAGACCATAGCATACATAAGTGATCCCACCATACTAGCATACGGTATCTGAGATATCTCTTCCTCCTCTTTCGGTGATTGTGGACACTGCTTTAAGGATAATTTAAAGTGACCTGCCAAAGGAGTGGTGACTGATCTTTCTTCTGCCATGTTGAATCTCTCCAACACCTTGAGAACATAGTTCTCCTAGGATAGCCAAAGTCTGCTTGAGCCTCTGTCTCGAATGATCTCCATACCTAAGATCTTCTTGGCTTCTCCCATATCCTTCATATCAAATTCTTTTTTAAGCTGAGCCTTAAGCTTCTGAACATGTGTCTTGTTTCTCGTAGCAATCAGCATATCATCCACATATAACAACAAATATGTCAGATCATCACTCTGCTTAAAATAGACACAACTATCATACTCACATCAGTTGTATTTGACTTTGATCATGAAAGAGTTGAACTGCTTGTACCACTGCCTGGGAGACTGCTTAAGTCCATAGAGGGACTTCTTTAGAAGATGTTTTGTTTTCTTTACCTTCCTGAATATAACTTTTAGGTTGTTTTATGTATATCTTCTCCTCTAGCTCACCGTGCAGAAACGTTGTTTTAACATCCATCTGCTCTAACTCTAGATCAAACTGAACAACTATCGCCAATAACATCCGAATAGATGTATGCTTGACTATAGGAGAAAAATCTCACCATAGTCAATACCCTCCTTTTGAGCATATCCTTTGGTAACTAATTTTGTCTTTGTACTGATCATTGTCTTTCTTGCAAAAGACCCATCTACAACCTATTTCCTTGGAGTCCTTTGGAAGTCGACTAATGTCCATATTTGGTTTCTATCTAAAGACTCCATCTCTTCCTCCATGGCTATAATCCACTTGCCATGATCATCTGTCTCGATCTCTTCCCTGTAATTGTCATGCTCACCTGTTTCTGTTACTAATACGAAAGAGACATGATCATCATCCCAGTCATACCTTGTTGGTGGTACCTTAACTCTGATTGATCGTCTCAACAGTTTAGGTTGCTCTTGAGTAGCCTCCTGGTCTTCTCTATCTGAATCTAAGGAGTTCTCTTCTGATCCTTCAGGTCTTTTAGGGCTATCTGAGAACTTAACTCTCTTTTTTTGAGTATCTGCCGAATATCTGAAGCTCCACCTTGCGCTTTATCCTCCGTCTCTGGCTTTTCTCGCAATATTGATTCTTCATCAAAGACAACATCTCTGCTGGTAAAGGCGCTCCTTTTCTCAGAATCTTAAAGTCTGAAACTCTTGACTCCTTTGGTGAACCCGATGAAGATACACTTCTTAGACTTGAACTCCAGTTTGTTTTTTACTGGCTATCAACTAAGTTATATGCCAGGCAGCCGAAAATCCAGAAGTTTGAATAGTCCACATATACTCCTCACCATATCTCTTCTGAGATTTGAAGATCAATATCTGTTGATGGTGACATGTTCACCAGATAACTCGCATGATTCACTGTCTTTGTTCGAAATCCTTCTGACATGACATGTAATCTGATACTGCGGGCATGCTCTGTAAGTGTCTGATTCATTCGCTCTGCTACTCAATTTTGTTCTGGTCGTCCTGCAATACTTAGCTGGTGTTTGATGTCCTTGTTTGCTAAGTAGTCTTTGAATTCTTTGGAGGTGTACTCGCCTCCATTACCGGACCTCATGATTTTCACCTTTCGCCCCTCTGATTTTTTACTAAAGTTTTTCACTCCTTGAACTTCTGAAATATTTTCGATTTCTGCATCAAGAAGTATACCTAAATTTTTCTTGAAAAATAATCTATGAAAGTAACATAGTACCTAACACCTCTAATGGAAGTTACTGGCAATGGCCCCTACACATCCATGTGTATGAGATCTAGTAAGCCCCTTGTCTTGTGCTGAGATGTAGAGAAAGCTACTCTACGTTACCTACCCATAATGAAAAATTTACAAAGATTAAATTTGCAATATTTGATATCAGGTAGAGCACTCCTTTTGTGTAGGACTTGAAGACCTCGCTCCCTCATGTGTCCAAGACGATGTGCCAAAGTCTTGCAGTATCTTCTTTCTCTATTGCTGCTGAAGCATCACCAATAATAATGCTTCATATCAATTTGTACAAGTTTGCTGTCCGTTCTCATTTGAGAATCATCATGGAGCCTTTAGTAACTTTGATTTCTCCATCTGCACAAAAAAAACTTGTACCATCGAACTTTCAAAGCTACCAACGAGAGAAGATTCTACTTTAAATCCGTAACGCATCGAACGTTCGTAAGGGTTCAAACGTCCATCAAACATCCTCATACGGATGTTGCCGATGCCAACAGTCTTACACACGTCATCATTTTCCATTAGGACAGAGTCTCCATCATAAGGCTTGTAAGCACAGAATCACTCCCTTTTTGGGCACATGTGGTGTGTGCACCTTGAGTTAAGTAACCAAGCATCTAAGTATTTACCTTTTTCTGACTCAACCGTCAAGACATCACATGAATACTCATCTGTTTCTTCGACAACCCCGGCTTGATTTGACTTTCCACTGGTACTCACTCCATCAGAATCTTTGCCGCCTTTCCTCTTCAGCATCGTCTTGTATTTCATACAATTTTCTTGATGTACTCTGATTTCTTGCAAAAGTAGCAAGAGAAACTGCTAAAAGTCTCTGGATCTCTTTTGGGTCCCCTACTCTTTGATCTTCCCCTCTGGCCCTTGACAAACAATCCTAAGATCTCTTTCATAGATCTGTCTTCTTCATCAGTTCGTTGTTCTACAGTATCTGCCTGACATCTTCTAACTCTAAGGTTTCCTTACCATACATGTTGGTAAGTGGTCATAACTTGATGGAAGAGAAGAGAGCAACAGAAGAGCGTTATCTTTTTCTTCTAGTAACCTTTATAGCTAATAAGTCGCTTAAAATTCTATTAAAAGCATTTAGATGTTGTAGAATAGGCGTAGCTTCCTTCATCTGAAGGTTGTATAATTGCTTCTTCATGAAGAGCTTGTTCGACAAACTCTTCGTCATGTAAAGGCTCTTCAGCCTACGCCAACGATCAGCAGTTGTCACCTCGTTCATCACGTTGTAGAGGACCTCATCTGATAGGTAAAGTATGATCGTCCCATTTGCGCGGAAATCAATGTCTTTCCACTCATCATCCTCTATCTTCGATGCCTTCTTCTCAATACTAAGCAAGGCCTTGTGTGTGCCCTCCTTCATGAGCAACGATGTTACTCGCATCTTTTATAACAGGAAGTTGGACTTCCCGTCGAATTTCTCCACCTCAAAGTTGGTTGTCATGGTCGTCTTGCTAGCCATCGCTCTAATACCAATTGTTGATAATCTATCACCGTTCAAACAACAGAGAAACACTGAGTTGAAGACTCGGTAGCGGAAGCATAGAAGATCTACCACTAGTAAGCAATTGAAACTAAATCATCACACAACCAAAAGCTCAAGATTTAATGTGGTTCGGCAATGTGCCTACGTCCACGGGGAGGAGGGGAGAAATCTTTATTATAAATAGAGAAGAAAATACAATAGTTATAAGAAGATCTCTCTCTCACAACTCTCAATGGTGAAAATCTGAAATTCTCTTGAATTCTTGACTCTTCTTGACACACATTCAAAAGGTCACACCCAAGGAGTTTATATAGGCACCTAGGATAATCCTAGTCTAACATGAACTCAAATCAGCACCTCCTCAGAGAAATATGAAACCTGTATTCAAAACAAAATAGGAGACAAATCCGTATTAGAAAACTGCCGGAACCTGAATTCTTCTCCAATGAATATAAGACACTCCAAATACTAACAATACTAGTGTCCTTATTCTCAATAAAATGTGGGCTATTAAGCTAAACGGTTTTCCAAATTGTTACCCAATAATCCATTTATTAACTTTGCCTATTATGTGTAGATGATCCACCTTTTATGTAAAAGAAAAAAAAAAGAAAAAAAAGAAAAAGGAAAATGCATAATCTTGATGGAATTTTGCATATCAAGAGCACTTTTGCAATTCCATCAAAAAAGAAAAAGAAAAAGAAAAAGAAAAAAGAACACTTTAGCAATGAACCTAGTAGTTTTAGACTCAGTTGATTAAAATTTTCACTCTTTAGAACTGTAATTTTCTGTATATATATCCTTTCTTTGGCAGGTGTGTTTGGTATTTAGTTTTCTGTTCACTCATTTTGGTCTCTCACTCTCCTCTTTCTACAATAAACTTAAAGAAGCCAAATCTACTTGCCAACTAAACTATTAGATGGTAAATTTATCACCAGAAGATCTTAAAAGTTCAATTAGTAGTTCTTAATATTATATAATTGGGTACACTCTTGAATCTTGACCGTCAGTTCAAAAACATAAACATTAGTGTTATTCTTTCCCATAGAATGCTATCATGAACTACTTTTAGAACAAAGTACATTAGGTAGGGATTCAGCACAGGTTTAAGTTTAATTAATCAACTTTTTACTATCTTACTCTGTTAATGAGAAGACATATTCTGTTAGTTTTTCAATTCAATCTTTGCATGCTTCCTTATTATATATATGGTTCCGTTATGCTAATTCTGTTTTTGAATGACCTAGTCAAATTCTTGTACCCAAAAAGAACGTCCAACAACTAAAGCCACTTCGTGATTAAGATTCTATAAACCAAAATGAAAATGTGAAACGTGGTTGGTTAGAAACTAACCAAGTAGGTGAAGGGTGAAAGAATATTAAGATTCTATAAACTAAATTAGAGATGAGAAATGTGATTGATTAGAGACTAAACAAATATGAAGGGTGGAAGAAGATATTTTGTGCTTGATTCCGCCTATGAAAGTTTGGCATGCGCATACCAAACAACAGCGTAAAGACTATAAGATTTTGTTGGGGTTAGGAGGTATCTTAGATGGAAAACAGCTTGCATAACATGCTATTAAAGAAAATAAAACTTTTTGATGGATTAAGACCCCAGGAACTATCTTACTATTGAGCATGGGAAGGAACCATTCAAAGAGACAAGAAGTGCGCTTTTAACCAATTCGATCTTTATTTGTTTTCTTTCACTGTGCATCTTTTGCATTACAAAAAAAATCATTAAGCATCTTAAATGGACCCAAAGAAAAAGAAAATCTTTATCTGATTTCTGTATCTTTCACATTCAGACACCTCCAGTCTGCAATCTATTAAGTCCTATTCTCGTTGTATTTAGCATATTATTGATTGGCAGAGATAATTAGCGAAGGAATGTCATTTAACATAAACTTCTCAATATGTTGATTAGTATGTTTTAGTTCAATTAGAATTGGTTGAGACTAGCACCTGGCACAAACTTACAATCATAGTGATCCAAAAATGCTGCTAGCTCAGTCTGATCAGCTCAATTAGGCCTAACAATGTACATTGCAAATATTCTGCACGCAATATCTATATAACTGTTGATATGCATCTTCTATGAGAAATAATTATGATGAATGCATGACTTATTAGTTCAGCCAGAGGTTTCAATGATACTACTTGGACGAAGTTACTGTAATTGAGTCGTTTAACAAAATTCAACGGTCAATGGAGGGCATGGAGACAAATCAAAGAATCATATCTCCTTTCGCGACCTATGAACTACTAGCCTTCATTTAAAATAAAGAGATGGTTCAGTGACTATTGAGGGCATAGACCTTGAGATGCAAACTGACAATTTGACTCATTCTATTGATGGACCAAGCTTGGTCACAAGGCATCCTTGTGTCCCCTAACCTATGCTTGCAAGTTAGTGCTCTGTAAAGTGCAAACTAAAGCAGTTTTTCTAGGCTGAGAAAGTTGCAGTATAATGTGTGAAACAGACTAATTGGGCCATGTCCACAAGCATTGGACTGCAATTTAACCCTTAGTATCTCCACCACCCTTTTTCCCAAACATCAAATCTTCCAATATTGACCATCCAAATAGTTGGAATCCATCTTGAATTCCCTGGTTCCTTCCACTATATATTCAAGCCGGATGCTATGCTGTTTTCTTCAAACAAACTGCAACACACACACACACACACACACACACACACACAGAGAGAGAGAGAGAGAGAGAGAGAGAGAGAGAGAGAGAGAGAGAGAGATCATGGGATGTGGCAATTCTTCATTCTGCATGTTTTCAGCAAAGTCTGGTAACAAGGATGATGAAGGCGAGTGGGAGCCAAGGTACACAAAAAAGATCAGGCCGAGTGATGAGGATCGGGGTCGTTGGGTTGGTGAGCCCGATGTGGACCGCAAGGCGTCCGCCTTCATTGCCAAGTTCCATGAGACCCGGATCACTGACCCAGAGCGCCAAGCGATCAAGGTTTAAAATTGATGTTCTTAGTTCATGTGTTAGTAGTACCATTCATTGAGGTTTGCCATTTCATGTTCCTGTTCACGTTTATTACGAGTACGCAAGTATGGGAGGAATAAGATATCTGAATACTTATTTCTGAAGGGAAATTGTTTAGGTTTCTTGTACATTTAATTCCAAGATCTTTTTGGCTGTTTTCTGTACCAAATTAGTCCTTTTTTCCCATCAAACTTGTTCTGTTAGTGAAAATGCTGAATACTTAAAACTGCTACCAAACTCGAAATCCATTTGAATCTTTGTCTTGGTTATAGTTTCATGATGCAGATCAATCTTTGAGGATATTTATGTGATTCTCAGATCAATTCTTAATTTACTCTCTGATTAGAAATGAAAACAGTATAGTTATTAGATTATATAATTTACATGTAAAAAGAGGAGGGAAATGCTTTTGAACTTGAACAGGGGCATTATATACCACATTGTATAAGTGACAGGTTTCCCCACAAGGCTTTGACCAAAATGAGAAACAATTTTCACTGGAAAAGAAAAAGGCATAAAAACACACAAGAATATTGCTGAATTCTATCTCATTATGCCTTAAACGCATATACAATTATGAACAGATGGGAATTTAATTAGCAGTGGGATTATTTGCCCCTTAATTTGGGACTCTGCCAATCTAGTATCAATCACAGTTTTTAAGTTCCTCTTGTTGTGCCTCTTATGCCTCATATTGACAGGCCATGGGATACACAACTTGAGTTTTTCCTCCACCTCTTTATTGTGTTGAATTTTTGTTACTGAATGTGCTGGAAAATTGAAGAGAAACAGAGAGATTTCATTAGCGTACTTTGTGTGCCAACTTTATATTAGCCCCATTTAGTATATCTTCATCATGTTTTCTTATTGACTTACAATCTTGAGATAGAGTATCACTTCTGAGCAACATAAACCATTAAAGATGGAGAGAGCGAGAGAGATCCTATATGAGGCTTAGATTTTGTTGTGAGTGCAGAGGGGGAAAAAACATTTCAAAGAAAAAAAAATAGAAAGTAAGTACGGATGTCTTTCAGTGATGTTTGGTTCAGAACAGGAGAAACAACATTTTGTCAGATTCTCCAACAAATGCTCCAAGGACATAGATCCTCCAAGGACATATATTTCCCCATAACACTTTCCAGCTTAATTGTTGTTGATCAACGTGTTAGTATTTGGAGTGCCTCATATTCATTAGAGAAGAATTCATGCCTCACAAATCAAGCAATGACATGTACAGACATTGTGCATGTTATTAGTCGACTAATAGGTCTTATTAGTCGACTAGGTCATGGGATAATCGACTAATACTTTGGTATAGTCGACTAGGCCCTACAAAAAAAATTTGGATTCTCAGATTATATTAAAGTAGTCGACTAGATTCTGGGTACTAATGATTAGCCTTAGTCGACTAATACGAGTTCTCGCAGTTTCCTAACACGATTCTGTTTCCTATTTTGCTTTGGATATGTGTTTCTTATTTCTCAGAGGCGGTGCTGATTTGATTACTGGAGTTTGTGTTGGATTAGGATCATCTTAGGTACCTATATAAACCCCTTGGGGGTGGCTTTTTGAAGGTGTTTCAAGAATTTAAGAGAATTTCAGATTTTCACCATTAAGAGTTGTGTGAGAGAGATCTTCTTTCAATAAAGATTTCTCCCCTCCTCCCTATGGACGTCGGCACATTTTCGATCCACATTAAATCTGGTGTTCTTGGCTATGTGGCGATTTAGTTTTCAATTGTTTGCTAGTAGTAGATCTTTTACGCTTTCGCTTCCGGTGCTGAGTCTTCAACTTAGTGTTTCTATGTTATTTGATCGGTGATAGATCATCAACAATTGGTATCAGAGTAATAACTAAAAAGACGACCACGACAACCAAGCTTGAGGTGGAGAAATTCGACGGGAAGTCCAACTTCCTGTTGTAGAAGATGCGAGTAACATTGTTGTCATGAAAAAGGGCACACGTAAGGCCCTACTTGGTATTGAGAAGAAGCCATCGAAGATGGAGTATCATAGTGGAACAACATCGACTTTCGCGCAAAGGCGACGATCATACTTTGCCTATCAGATAAGATCCTCTACAACGTGATGAACGAGAAGATAACTGCTGATCTTTGGTGTAGGCTGAAGAGCCTTTACATGACGAAGAGTTTGTCAAACAAACTCTTCATGAAGAAGCAGTTATACAGCCTTCGGATGAAGGAAGGTACGCCTATTCTACAACATCTAAATGCTTTTAATAGAATTTTAAGCGACTTGTTAGTTTTAAAGGTTAAGCTAGAAGAAGAAGATAAAGCTCTTCTGTTACTCTCTTTTCTTCCATCAAGTTATGACCACTTGGCAACCATTATCATGTATGGTAAGGAGACCTTAGAGTTAAAAGATGTCAGGCAGACGCTTCAGAACAACGAGCTGATGAAGAAGACAGAATCTACAGAGGAGACCTCAGGATTGTTTGTCAAGGGCCAAAGGAGAAGATCAAAAGAGTAGGGGACCCAAAAGGGATCCAGAGGCTTCTAACAGTTTCTCTTACTATTTTTGTAAGAAACTAGGGCACATCAAGAAAAATTGTATGAAATACAAGGAGATGCTGAAGAGGAAAGGTGGCAAAGATTCTGACGAGACTAGTACTAGTGGAAGTCAGATCAAGTTGGAGTTGTCGAAAAAATAGATAAGGATTCATGTGATTTCTTGACGGCTGAGTCAGAAAAAGGTAAATACTCAAATCCTTGGTTACTTGACTCGGGGTGCACATATTATATGTGCCCAAAAGAGTGGTTCAGTACTTACAAGCCTTATGATGGAGGCTCTGTCCTGATGGAAAATGACACCCTGTGTAAGACTATTGGCATCGGCAACATCCGTACGAGGATGTTTGATGGACAGGTTCGAACCCTCAAGAATGTTCAACACTTTCCAGATTTAAAGAAGAATCTTTTTCATTGGGAGCTTTGGAAGCTCGAGAGTACAAGTTTTTTGGTGTAGATGCAGAAATCAGAGTTGCTAAAGACTCCATGATGATTCTCAAAGGAGAACAGACAGCAAACTTGTACAAGTTGATAAGAAGCATTATTATTGGAAATGCTTCAGCAGCAAAAGAGAAAGATACTGTAAGACTTTGGTACATGCGTCTTGGACACATGAGCGAGCGAAGTTTTCAACTCCTACACAAAAGGAGTGCTCTACCAGGTATCAAATATTGCAAACCTGTTCTTTGTTAATTTTGCATTATGTCTAGGCAATATAAAGTAGCTTTCTGTACATCTCAGGGTAAGACAAAGGGCTTGCTTGATCTCATACACACAGATGTATGGGGACCTTCGTCAATAGCATCCATGGGGGGTGCTAGGTATTATGTTACTTTCACAGATGATTTTTCAAGGAAAGTTTGGGTATACTTCTTGAAGCAGAAATCAGAAGTATTTCAGAAGTTTAAAGAGTGAAAAACTATGGTGGAAAATCAGACAAGGCGGAAGGTGAAAGTCTTGAGGTCCGATAATAAGGGCGAGTATACCTCCAAAGAATTTAAAGATTACTTAGCAAGTTAGGGCATTAAACACCAGCTAAGTATTCCAGGTTGACCGGAACAAAACGGAGTAGCAGCGCGCATGAATCAGACGCTTACAAAGCATGCCCGCTGTATTAGATTACAGGCTAACATGTCAGAAGGATTTTGGGCAGAGGCGGTGAATCATACAGTTGTCTGATAAACATGTCACTATTAACAACTATTGATTTTGAGATCCCAGAGGAGATATGGCGAGGATAGTCTGTGGACTATTCAACCTTATAGATTTTAGGTTGCCCGGCAAATAGTTTGGTTGAAACTCATAAAAGAAACAAACTGGAGTCCAAGTCTAAAAAGTGTATCTTCATCGGGTTCACAAAAGGAGTCAAGGGTTTCAGACTTTGGGATCTTTAGAAAAAGAGCACCTTTAACAACAGAGATGTGATCTTTGATGAAGAATCAATATTGCAAGAAAATTCAGAGACAGTGGATAAAGCGCAAGGTGAAGCTTCAGATAGTTCAACAGACACTCAGAAAAAGGAAGTTGAGTTCTCAGAGAGCCCTAAAAGGCCTGAAGGGTCAGAAAAGGACTCCTCAAATTCAGATGGAGACTAACAGGAGGCTACTCAAAGAGCAACCTAGACCGTTGAGGCGGTCAGTCAGAGTTACGGTGCCACCAACAAGGTATGGCTGGGAAGATGATCATGTCTCTTTCGCATTAGTAACAAAAACAGGAGATTCTGACAGTTATAGGAAAGCGATCGAGGCAGATGATCACGACAAGTGGATTACAACCATGGAGCAAGAGATGGGCTCTTTGGATAAACACCAAACATGGACATTAGGTGATCTTCTAAAGGACTCTAAAGCAATAGGTTGCATATGGATCTTTCACAAGAAGGACAATGAGCAGTATAAGGCAAGGCTAGTTGCCAAAAGATATGCTCAGAAAGAGGGT
Source organism: Agave tequilana (assembly GCA_038442645.1). NCBI lineage: Eukaryota > Viridiplantae > Streptophyta > Magnoliopsida > Asparagales > Asparagaceae > Agave > Agave tequilana. The sequence continues at coordinate 1,891 of JAVJIF010012049.1, read as the reverse complement.
ATTGACGAGATTTTTTCTCTTGTAATCAAGCATATATCTATTCAGATGTTATTGGCGATAGTTGTTCAGTTTGATCTAAAGTTAGAGCAGATGGATGTTAAAACAGTGTTTCTGTACGGTGAGCTGGAGGAGAAGATATACATGAAATAACCTAAAAGTTATATTCAGGAAGGTAAAGAAAACAAGGTGTGTTTTCTAAAAAAGTCTCTCTATGAACTTACGCAGTCTCCCAGACAGTGGTACAAATGGTTCAACTTTTTCATGATCAAGGCCGATATAACCGATATGAGTTTGATAGTTGTGTCTATTTTAAGCAAAGTGATGATCCGACATATTTGTTTTATATGTGGATGATATGCTGATTGCTGCAAAAAACAAGACACATGTTCATAAGCTTAAAGCTCAGCTCAAGAAGAAATTTGACATGAAATAATTGGGAGAAGCCAAGAAGATTTTAGGTATGGGATCTCTCGAGATAGAGGCTCAGGAAGACTTTGGCTATCTCAGGAGAACTATGTTCTCAAGGTGTTGTAGAGATTCAACATGGCAGAAGAAAGACCAGTCATTTAGCAGGTCACTTCAAATTATTCTCCAAGTAGTGTCCACAATCACCGAAAGAGGAGAAAAAGATATCTCGAGTACCATATGCTAGTGCGGTGGGATCACTCATGTATGCTAAAGTCTGCACTAGACCTGACTTAGCCTATGCAGTTAGTACAGTAAGTCGGTTCATGTCAAATCCAGGAAAGCAATATTGGAAAGCAGTGAAGTGGGTGCTATGATATCTGCGAGGGACTGCGAGACTAGGCTTGGTGTTTTAGAGATTGAAAATGGAAAACTTAGGGTATTACAAGGCTATGTTAATGCATATTATGCTGGAGATCTTGATTAGCGATGATCTACGACGGGCTATGTGTTCAAGTAGCTGAGTGCGTCATTAGTTGGAAGGCAGAGTTGCAAGATACAATTTTTCTTCCAATGATAGAGGCAGAGTATATGGTTGCAGTTAAGGCATCAAAGGAAGCTTTGTGGTTTAGAGGATTGGTTGAGATGTTTAGTATCATATAGGATTCCGTTCGGGTTCATTACGACAGCCAGAGTACGATTCATCTTGCTAAGGATCACATGTATCACAAGCAGATGAAGCACATTGATGTAAGATATCACAAAATACGTCAGTGGGTCATGGATGATAAGGTAATCGATTTGATAAAGATCAGCATGAGAAAAATCCAGCGGATATGATGACGAAAATCATCCCGATGGAGAAGTTCAGAGTATCTCTGAACTTCATCAAGGTTCTCCAAAAGTAAAGTGACAAACGGGCTGTGAGAGGGAGCCATGTGAAGTCACAAAAGGGGGAGAAAGCAAGGCAAATGAAGCAGAGGCCAATTTCTACGAAGGGACTCAATGAACATGAGTCAAGGTGGAGATTGTTAGTATTTTGAGTGCCTCATATTCATTAGAGAAGAATTCAGGTTCAGGTGAGGGTATTACAAGCCTCATAAATCAAGCGCGGACATGTACAAGCATTGTGCATATTATTAGTCGACTAATAGGTCTTATTAGTCGACTAGGTCATAAGATAGTCGACTGATATTTTAGTATAGTTGACTAGGCCATGTAACAGGAAGTTGAATTCTCAAATTGTATTACAGTAGTCGACTAAATTTTGGGTATAGTTAACTAATACTGGGTATTAGTCAACTAATACGGGTTCTGACAGTAATACGGTTCTGTTTCTTGTTTTGGTTTGATACAGTTTTCCTATTTCTCTGAGGTGATGCTGATTTCGTTATCGGAGTTTGTGTTGGACTATAATTATCTTAGGTGCCTATATAAACCCCTTGGAGGTGGCCTTTGAAGGTATTTCAAGAATTTAAAAGAATTT